>JBBPBX010002930.1:74630-86275 GCA_038048925.1 Garcialebias charrua
TTTTATAATAATATATTCAAGCACTTTTTTCAGATGAAAAATACACCCAGTCATCTATATTACTAGCCTCCTGACTATTCAATTCAGTTTATTTATACAGCGCCAAGTCACAACAAAATCCGTCTCAGGGCACTGAACAGAAATATTCATATATGCAAAATAATAAGTTAACATTTATTTGAAGAGCAGAATGATTTGGATTTGCCTCCCCTGCAGAACTCTCATCTTGAGTAAGCATGAAGGTGACAGTGGAAAGGAAAAACTCCCTCATGAGGAAGTACGGTAATCTTTAGCAGAACCATGCTCAGGACAAGCGGTCATCTGCTTCGACTGGCTGGGTTTGGTAAGAACAGATACACAATGGCAGGTTCAGAATCACTTGTTAAGGTAGAAATAATATCAAATGAAAACTATTCAATTTTATCAATTCATTTTAGGAAATTAGGTAAATTTGTCCTCTAGTAGTGTAAGTATATGGCACCATAACTATTAATCAAAAAGGAAAGTCTCGTCTTAAAACTGGACAATGTGTCAGCCTCAAGGACAGAAACTGGAAGTTGGCTCCACAAGAGAGGAGCCTGATAACAGAAAGATCTTCCTCCCATTCTGCCTTTAGAAACTCTAGGAACTGCGAGTACGCCCGCAGTCTGAGAGCAAAGTGCTCTGTTGGGAAAATATGGAACAATAAGATCTTGAATATAAGATGGAGCTAGGTTGTTGAGAGTTTTGTAGGTTTGAATTAAAATTTTGAATTCAATTCTGAACTTGACAGGAAGCCAATGGAGAGACGCTAAAACTGGAGAGATATGATCTCTCCAGTAAAGACTCTGGCAGCAGCATTTTGGATTAACTGAATACTTTTTAAAGAAGTAATTGGACACCCAGATAATAAACCATTGACGTGACAAATGCATGAACAAGTTTTTCGGCATAATTTTTAGATAAGCTGTTTCTAATTTTACTGATATTATGCAGGTGGACAACTCATTGAGTATTAATATTACCATTTTTGACAAGGTTCAATGTATACAAAGCTCTTTTTAAAAATACAAAACACAGGAAAATTGAAGAGTTAGACTGATCGGAAACCATTACTACTTATGGTAGTGTCAAAAAGAGAAATGAGAGTTCCTGCTGGAAGACAATAGCTCTGGACAGGCACACAATACCTTCATTAGAGGGCTCACATTATCAGGTCATGGGAGATAAAGGGGAAATATCAGAGTGGACAAATTCAAACACCACACGTTGCTAAAGCTTGCCAAGTTGCTGAGCATGAGCATCAGTAGTGACAAATGTTTTTTTTTCTTTTTTTCTAGTTAAAGAGGAACTAAACTCCAAATTAACTTTTTTTAGCTGATAAACTCCCTAGAATGTGTCTAAAATATTGTATAGCTCTATGTCTGTGTTAATCTTCACATATTTGTGCGTATTAGTTTAAATCGGCAATATTTGGTCTAAAACGTGTTTACGGTAACCCTATGGGTTGAACAGAGGAATTGCACCTTCATTTTCTTATTGGTCAAGGACTGTTCACTCTGACGTGTCTTGTACACTCTGACGTCACAAAAGTGGTTCAAGCAGAGCCAATCCCCTGCAGAGATGTGAAGGTCCGCGCTGCAGTTCATACCTTATATGGAAGTGGTACATTGCACGCCAGAAAAGTACTGCAACAACGCATATTATAGTTTTTGGAATGGCACTAGTTATTTGTATATTTTAACTTATTTATTTTAAGAATACTTTTCACGTCATCGTAACTATTTGGTTGTATTCGTTTTCTTATGGTGCGATGGACAAGCAAAGCATGTATGCCAAGTTGGGGCAGTGGTGGAAGTGCAGGTTTGGGGTCTGACAGACCCAGGTTTGAACCCCGGTCACGGCATACTGCGTAGTATTATTTTCATTTATTTCCTAAAGCCTTTTGTTTTGGATAGATTGGGTGGGAATAGATAAATACATCTACATATTTATTCTTTGTTGTTGCTTGCTGTAAGTTGTTTGCTGGAGTTCTAGTTCGTTTTAGTTTGTTGCTAGAGGGGGCGTGAACGCAGCTCAACCACCCACCTCCTCCCCTCCTTGTCTCCCGACACTCCCATTTTCATGGGGGGGTTTGAATCTGGTCTGGGGGCGGAGCTACCGTTTCACAGTGGGTTGAGTGCCTCTTTAACAATTTGATACTCCTACATTGATGGAAAAATTACTCAGTAAGAGTTGTGTGAACAGGAAAGACGGATGGTTAATGGTACTGTATATGGCACTTCTACATTTTGTTTAAATATTGTCTTCTTTTTACAGCTGTGAAAGAATGTTTAAATGTTTTTTATTCAGTAAAGTAGAAAACACTCTGCTTTCAGTAGTCACAACAAGATGGCCGCGCTCAGACCAGCCACAGCTTCATGGGCTCCCAGAACATCCCCAGTTTTTAGTAGTTTTAATAGTGTTTTTGTACCTGACTCTGCGCGTTTTTTGCGGGTGAATTATAGCCGAACTGAGCTGTTAAGAATTGGAGCGGATTTACCACAAGGCACAGCTGAAATCAGCAACGAACTCAAATCAGAGCTCGGAAGATTGGATCTGCTAAGATCATCTTTCTGGAAGCAGATGCGCTCCGGAGGAAAGAAGAGGAAACGGTGCTCTCGAGGGAAAAAGCGTGGCTGTCGAGCAGGAATTATGACGAGACTGCGGGCAGACGCTAAAACCGGGAGACCCCCGATGCCGGCTCTTTTTCTGTCCAACGTGCGCTCGCTGGACAACAAGATGGATTTGCTTCGTCTGAGAGTAACAACGTCGGAGGAGATGAGGAGATGCTCGGTGCTTTGCCTCACGGAAACGTGGATCAATGAGGACACTCCTGACTCTGTTTATGAGTTGGATAATAGGCTATTTTTCAGAACGGACCGGTGCATCGAGACTACGGGGAAAACACGAGGCGGTGGCGTCTGCATTTACGTTAACAAAGACTGGTGCACGAACTGTGCCGTTATCAGCAGGATCTGCTCAGCTGCTGTGGAGCTTTTAACAATAAGATGTCGTCCACATTACCTCCCCCGCGACTATTCAGCGATAATAATAAGCGCTGTTTACATAGCACCCGATGCTAATGCCAACGACGCCCAGGGAGAAATTCATGACTTACTCACCTCGCTGCAGTGTAAATATCCTGAGGGGTTTTTCATTGTCTCCGGGGACTTCAATCATGTGGATTTACGTGTCATCCTTCCAACCTTCAATCAGCACGTTTTCACAGCAACACGAGGAAATAAGACGCTAGACCAAGTCTTCACGAATGTGAAGGGGGCGTACACGGCGAAGCCACGCCCACCGCTCGGGGCTTCCGACCATCGCTCCCTGTTATTGGTCCCTAGACAGCTACCCCCACTCAGACGTTCCAAGCCGGAACAAAGAGAGATCACATTGTGGCGCCAAGATAGTTCCCCCATGCTAAGAGACTGCTTTGAAAACACAAACTGGTCTGTCTTCAAAGAGGCAGCTACGAATGGAAGTTCAGTTGACCTGGAACTTTATGCTTCCTCAGTCCTGGGTTACATCAGTACATGTGCTGAAAATGTATCCATAAGAAAGTATGTTAAATTTTACCCCAATCAAAAACCCTGGCTAAATAAGGATGTCCGCACCCTGCTGGCAGCCAGGGACACTGCATTCAAGTCTAGAGATACTGAGGAGTTGAGAAAGTGCAGGAGAGAACTGGATGATGGCATAAAGAAGGCCAAAGCCGCGTATGCACAGAGGATCGAGGGTCAGTTCATCTCACATGATCCACGGAGCATGTGGCAGGGCATCAAATGCTTAACAGACTACAAGGGCAAAAGCAAACAATGCCCCAGGGACCCATCCCTGCCTGATGCCCTCAATAAGTTTTATGCACGTTTTGAAGATCCAAACAGACCAGCTAGCACCAGACTCACCTCATCACCAGACGAGGAGCACCTCAAAGTGACCGCAGCAGAAGTGAGAGGTAGTCTCAGAAGGATCAACCCTCATAAAGCTACGGGTCCAGACAACATCCCAGGGAAAGTTCTGAAGGAATGTGCGGACCAGCTCTGTGAGGTGCTGGCTGACGTCTTCACCACCTCACTTTCACTGGAGTCAGTTCCCACCTGCCTGAAGACTGCCACCATCATCCCAGTCCCAAAAAGCTCCACAGTGACTGGTCTGAATGACTATAGACCGGTGGCTCTCACCCCGATAGTCGCTAAATGTTTTGAGAAACTGGTCATGTCCCACATCAAGACAACCGTCAACATCAGCGAGGACCCTCATCAATATGCATACCGCGAGAACCGATCAACAGAGGACGCCATCTCCTCTGTGGTCCACACTGCTCTCACCCACCTGGATCAGAAGGACTCATACGTGCGTCTGCTCTTTGTGGACTTCACATCTGCCTTCAACACCATGATCCCCCAAACTCTGATAGACAAACTATCCACACTTGGACTAAGCCCCTCCATCTGTAACTGGGTACTAGACTTCTTAACAAACAGACCACAGTCCGTGAAGATCCACAACTTCTCCTCCTCCACCATCACCCTCAGCACTGGCTCTCCTCAAGGATGTGTGCTGAGCCCTCTTCTGTTCACTCTGCTCACATATGATTGTACAGCCACACATCCAGGCTGTCATATTGTTAAGTTTGCAGATGATACAGCTGTGGTGGGATGCATCACAGATAATGATGAATCCAGCTACAGACAGGAGGTGGAACATCTGGAGAGCTGGTGCAAAGAGAACAACCTTCACATGAATGTGAAGAAGACGAAGGAGATGATTGTGGACTTCAGAAGGAACAAACACACCCACACCCCACTGTATATAGGTGGATCTGCGGTGGAGGTGGTCTCCAGCTACAAGTACCTGGGTGTACACTTGAATGATAACCTCAGCTGGAGCAACAACACCACCAGCCTGATCAAGAAAGGACATCAGAGACTCTACTTCCTCAGACGGCTGAGACGAGCTGGTCTGAGAAGCTCAGTCCTCACCTCGTTCTACAGGTGTGCAGTGGAGAGCGTCCTGTGCTCCAGCATCAACGTGTGGCATGGAGGCTGCACAGTTGCAGAGAGGAAAGCTCTACAGAGAGTGGTGAAGGCTGCACAGAAGTCTGTGGGAGTCAGTCTCCCCACCATCACAGACATTTACACCTCCAGATGCAGAAAAAGAGCCACCTGCATCATGAAAGACCTCACTCACCCAGCACACTCACTCTTTGCACCACTCCCCTCGGGACGGAGGTTGAGGAGCATCAAATGTAGAACCACTAGACTGAGGAACAGCTTCTACCCTGAGGCTGTCAGACTCATGAATAAATAAATAATAAGAATAAACACTGCAAAATGTCACATCATGCTGATACTGATCTGTTTCTTGTTGCTGCGTTCATCTGTGACCATCTGCTCATAATGACTCATGTTCGTGCTGCTGTTTATAATGATGTTTTTCTACTACATTAGGGCTTAGTGTATTACTAGCTGATGTCTCTCTTAGTTAATCCTAGATGTTATTATTGTTTTTCTCTTGCATTTGTTGTTGGATGTAACTGGGACCCTGTGTACATAATCTCGTTTTCAACACATGTACTACATGCGGTGCAAATGACAATAAATTCTCTCTGACTCTGACTCTGACTCTATTAATAAAACCCAATTAAAACAAGAAACAATCTCATTTTGTCACCTTACAGAATCTGTGAAATGCTCAAAAGCCTTTTTTTGACCAATAGTCTCAGTGAACGTGAATCCTGAGAGCGTCTCTGTGTGCAACAGCCAGGTTATTGATCAGAAGGATCAGTCATTGACTGCTGCTGGTCGGACCTTTAAGTGCTCACACCACTTGTTAACTAGCATCAGGGGAGTCGTCATACAGTGCTAATGATCAATTAACAAAATTAGCACCTTAACCTCCACACGGTGCTTCAAAGGTGGTAAAACACAGAGTTGACAGTCCACATAAAGGAAAGCAGTTTGACGCTTATGGATTTGATTATTCTAAAGCCTGTAATCCAGTCCTTTGTTTCATAGTGACTGAAAAATTGTGAGATAGAAGCAATCACTCTTTCCATGTTCTGGTATGGGCAAGACACAATGCAAGTGTACAAATTATAGGTTTCCCCAGCTTTTACTTTTGTAATTTTTGTGTTGACCTAATTTATATGATTTAGACACACACAGTGGTTCAGTTGGTAGAGCTGTTGCCTCTCAGTGAGAAGGTTGCTGGTTGAAATCCTGGCTAGGGGCCTTTCTGGGTGGAGTTTGTATGTTCTCAGTGCTCTAAGGACAGATTAGGAAAAATAAATGGTAAGTTAGTTACTTGGATAATTGGATGGTGTCTTTATGGACTCATTAAACTTAAAGTATGGCAAAACCCCCAAAATATTGTTGTCGTTGTTGTCCTCTGTTGTCATCACTCTTTGTTAAAATGCAGGTCTCTCTAGTAAATGAGTCCCCGGGGTTCAAAGGGAATAACCTGTACAGTATAAAGGTTGAATGTGTTAGAAGACTTTGCTATGTATGGATTTTCTACGGGTATTCCAGTTTCCTCCCACAGACCAAAAACATGCATGTTAGGCTGTTTGGTGACTCTAAATTGTCCCTAGGTGTGAGTGAGAGAGTGAATGGTCATTTGTCTCATTTGTCTATGTGTGGTCTTGTCAAGGACTGGAGACCTGTCCAGAGTGTTTCCCACCTCTTGCACAGTGACAGCTGGACATGGGCACCAGTGACCCTATAGATATCTGAAAAGGAAGAAACAGGAAAAGATAATGGATGGAAATGGAAGTTTTTCTCACCTTGTAGTTGCTTCATATTTTGCATCTTTGTGTTGGTTATTTAAACAACACACAGCTGTTGCCATGCAAACACTGTCCTTCCTCTGAACTTGTCCTGTTTCAGAAACCTGGGGGATAAAACAAGTAAAGTGTGAAGTGAAACCCTTCAAACGATTCAATCAGTGGAGGTAACCCTTCAGACAGCCTAATGCAGCAAGACTTTTGCCATTTACTGTCTTTGTCATCTGAGATATTAATCTGGTTATAAATGGAGCTGTCACGATAATTCTGTGAAGGATCGCGCTAACCTCCATTTACCAATCTCTTCGTCAAATCCCAAAAGGCGGAGCTTTGATTACTCCCACAATTAGCGATGTCAGCCTCCACTGTGAATTAAGCATTCAGGTTTGTGTTTTCAAATCAATTAGCCTACTCTCTTGCCACGATGCGGAGATTAATTATAGATATTTAGCGAGGAACGGTGTCATTAATTATTTATCTAAATTGAATTATGTGGCATAATTAACCACAAAACCTGTCTGTTTTACGTCATCGTGCCATGTTTTCATTTCTCAGACCTCAGACTGTTTGTGACAAGTGGCAGAACTGAGTAAACTGTGTGACCTTGGTTACATCTCAGAAGGCGGTGGAAACATTAACAAGGTGCTAATAGCATTTGTGGGAGTGTTTTTGCTGTAAGTGCTCAACGCTAACGCTCACTTCCAAATCCAAAATCAATGGGCTCTTAGATACCTGTTGTGCTGATACACCACAAGATGCTATTTATCACTTGTTTATGGCTGCATGCTTTGAAGTGAGGTAATGGCATTTATGAGCATTTACAGGTGACATCTTGAGTCCTTAAATATTATTTATTGTGTCTGCCACTCTGCTGCCGTTGTAGCCGAGGTCCTTGCGCAGATGATATAACATATCTTGTCTTATTGAGGAAAAAATGTGATTTACTACAAGGTCAGTAGGGTTACTTGTGTGCTTTACTAGCAAATGGTAGAAAGTGTTTGCAGCTTTAAGCAACAGACAGCTTCTTCACCGTGTAATTAGGATTGACTGACAGGCCATTAAATATGAAAACTTGTGACTGAAATGGCATAAAATATTGATGTCGAACGTCAACTGTTTGTTGCCGGGCAGATTTGCCTTTGTTGTCCTCGTGCAGTATCAAATCTGGTCATATGATGAGGCAAGGTTCCTTTGACTTGAGGAAAAGTGGCCTTGGACAATATGTCTCTTCAGTGATCCGGTGTGGAAAACTCAAAGTAGCCAGCTGGTGAATCAAGTGTAAAACACGTTTCTTCTACATCTGTGGGGGAAAAAAAGCTCCGGTAACTGCATTTTTAGCAGATTCTAACTTTGTGATTGATGTCGTTGGTGTAGTTCCACACCATCAGCACAATGTTGCAAAGAGAACATAAGGGAAAAGGACTGTGGCATTAGTTGCAGCTTTGCTCAATTTCTGTGTGTACTGATGCATTTCATAGCACATTTTAGTAACCAATGAGACGCTGATGAGATAAGGAGATTACCGCACTTATCATAATCACCATTGAAAGGCTCAGAATTTGCATGAACATACAGTTTATTGCTCTGGAACACGGCTTACAATAGCTGCAGTGTGTTTGTTCATAACCACAGGTAAATCTGAATGACAGCTGTGAACTGTGGCAGCTAATGGAATGCTAAATTCACTCATTGCACCTCAGGAAATGCAGATTAACCAAGCTCCTTGTCCTAATAATTGATCTGATGCAGGTTACACAAAGATAAAATGAAGCACAGTAAACATGATAGTTCAAATGTTTTGAAGTGGGATTCAGTGGAAAGGTTATGAGCAATTAACTTGCTGTAGCATTTTAATTTATCTCAGTTTGGAGCTTGAACCAAAGTTTTGTATACCTTTACATTGGCATCATATGGTTGTTTTTGGCAGAGGCCCCCTATGCTGCACCAGATATGCTACAGGTAGATGCTGCTGCTATTGTGCTTGCAAACATCACATAAGTCAATGTGAACAAACTTCTAATGCAAAATTGATGGTAAGTAGTCCACAACATCTGTCTATGGTGGTCTATAGCACCTTTTCTAACATGATTTTAGACAAGGCTGATCACTTTGGTTGGCCCTGTTGATATTTGTAAGTTCTTTATGAATAAAATGGTATGGTATGGTACATTAGCAGACTGAGAAGAAGACAGGGCCAGGCGTATAAAAGGTAAGTGCTTTTGTTTACAGGTGCTGGTGTTCTGGGCTGGAAGGAAAAAAGACAAGGTGAGTACCTTTGCATTTCTTCATCTTTAGAATAATGATGGGATTTTGAAGGCTCTTTTCTTACTGATGTTGTATCTTGTAGATGGAGCCAGAGAGGAGGGACAGACAATGTCCTATAGGTTTCCACTGGAGAATAGAGGATCCAGAGGAGGCGATTCTAGGTGGAGTGAGGAGCAAGTTGTTGTTGGCAGAATGTTGTTGATCCAGGTTGTTTGGATGGTTGAGGGATAAGATCCGGCCGTGGGGGAGTCACACAAAGCAAGGAGGTCTTGGGAGACTTGAAGGTGCAAGACTTGGAAGTCACTGATGAGAATCACAATGTTAGTAAAAAAAAAACTGTTTAGAAACAGGTTTTCTCTGTGGTCCATTCATTACCAAAAGGTATGATGATTCCCCAGTGCTGGAAGAACATCTGGCAAGAACTTTTATACTCGGCAGTGCAGTCCTTCCAAATCTAGGGCAGGTATGGAGTGATGACCGATTAAGATGAGCGACAGCTATGGAGAAAATGTGTGTGGCTGGAAACCCAGGAGTCCTACATTTTCAACCTCTCTAAGACCTGCAAAGCATTTTACATTGTTTCTCATTCACAAACACTCTTCCAGTGTTTTTTGTTTAACGTTTTATACTCTATATACACTCTATATGCCCTTTGATAGGTTTACCTTTACATCTACATGGGCAAAGGAGGATGTCATGGTCTTGCCAGGTCACTTTAATCCTCCGAAAATTGACATCCCTATCACAGGACCAACGATGTTCATTAGAGTTAGAAAAAAATAGTGGTATTGTGAATGGCTATTGTTTGTGACTGGAGTTTAAAGATGGAAGCCATTCACTTTGGTCTCTGGCCAAATTGGCCTAGCTATTAACTTGTCAGTTCTTTCAAAATGAAAATCTGTTTCTTTAAACTGAGGTCATTCAAAGAGTATTTACAACAGTTCCATTATTCATACCTGTTGTAAATGTTGAATAGATTATTTATTTATAGCCTAAATTCACAAAACATATTTTCAAAAAATCTGAACTGTTGCTTATAGGTATTTTCATTCAGTGTACACATAAACAGTCTTCTTCTTCTTCTTCTTTCGGCTTTTCCCTTTTCAGGGGTCGCCACAGCAAGTCATCCTCCTCTACCTCACTCTGTCCTCTGCATCCTCTGTCCTCACTCCAACTACCTTCATGTCCTCTCTAACTGCATCCATATATCTCCTCTTTGGCCTTCCTCTGTGTCTTTTTCCTGGCAGCTGCATTTCTAACATCCTTCTACCAATATACCCACTGTCCCTCCTCTGGACATGTCCAAACCATCTCAGTCTGGCCTCCCTAACTTTATCTCCCAGTTGTTCAACATGTGCTGTACCTCTGATTATCTCATTCCTGATCTTATCCATCCTTGTCACTCCTAAGGAGAACCTCAGCATCTTCATTTCTGCTACTTCCAGTTCTTTCTCCTGTCTTTTTGTCCATGTCTCTGTCTCCAGACCATACAACATAGCTGGTCTCACCACTGTCTTGTAAACTTTTCCTTTGACCTTTGCTGACACCTTTTTGTCACAAATCACTCCTGAAACTTTTCTCCATCCACTCCATCCTGCCTGGACTCTCTTCTTCACCTCTTTACCACATTCCCCATTTTCCTGGACAGTGGACCCCAAGTACTTGAAGTCCTGCACCTTTGTGACCTCTGCTCCTTGTAGCCTCACTGTTCCACTGGCCTCCCTCTCATTCACACACATGTACTCTGTCTTACTACGGCTGACTTTCATTCCTCTTCTTTCAAGTGCATACCTCCACCTCTCCAAGTTCTCTTCCACTTGTTCCTTGTTCTCACCACATATCACAATTCATTCATTCAACCTTTATTTATACAGGCTAGCCTCGTTGAGCCACGGGGACTCATTTACAAGAGGGACCTGTCTCACTCACACCCAGGGTCAATTTAGAGTTGCCAATCAGTCTAACATGCATGTTTTTGGACTGTGGGAGGAAACCGGAGCACCCGGAGAAAACCCACGCATGCACGGAGAGAACATGCAAACTCCACCCAGAAAGGCCCCCGGACCGGGATTTGAACCGGGGACCTGCTCGCTGAGAGGCAGCAGCTCTACCAGTTGTGCCACCGTGCTGCCAATGTCATCTGCAAACATCATAGTCCATGGGGATTCCTGCCTGACCTCATCTGTTAGTCGGTCCATCACCAGAGCAAACAAGAAGGGGCTCAGAGCCGATCCTTGATGCAATCCCACCTCCACATTGAAGCTATCTGTCACTCCTACAGCACATCTCACCACTGTCCTGCTGTCTTCATACATGTCCTGTACCAGTCTAACATACTTTTCTGCCACTCCAGATTTCCTCATGCAATACCACACCTCCTCTCTTGGCACCCTGTCATATGCTTTTTCAACTCATTCTCACTCCCTACTCGTCATATATTGATGCTTGGGCTCAGAGTCCCTCCGCGTCACATACTTGATGCGTCGGTTCGTCCCTTTTCATCATTATTTGGTGTGTAGGGTACCGGTAATATCATTGAATGTTATACTGTGATATTGTCTTCCGGTTTGGA
>JBBPBX010002931.1:9460-20100 GCA_038048925.1 Garcialebias charrua
ATATATATATATATACATATATATATATATATATATATATATATATATATATATATATATATATGTTTGCGTCTAGGTAATAAGACAACTTTTCTGCTGAAAAGAAATCACATTACTACAGCAGACATTTTTACAAGTTAAAAATTACATATTTATAAATATTCAAATATCAAAGTAACGATACGTTTTTAATTAATATTACAATTATTAAAAGTGACATTAATTTGTATACCTGTTCATCTTAGACTCCGATCTTTGATGTTCCTTAGCTGCCTTTGTGGGAGTGAGCACCAGTCAACTTCAATGTAGCCCAGTCTGGGTTTGACCTGTCGTACATGTGTGCAGCCGTCCTGAACAACATTAAAAAATTAACAGAAGCAATTATTCAAATGTTGGAGTTATACCCAAAACATTACTTTTTAATGTAATATTTTCACGGGCGACCCCGGGGGGTCATTGTATGTGGTCGCTGGTAGGGGTTCGTCCGGTTCTTCCCCTTGGTAGGATCTGGGGAGTGGGCTAGTGGCTCGTCCTGTTCGGGTGGTCCTGGGGACTCTGGGCTCGGGGTCCTTCCTGGGGTCTTGGGCTTTGATCGCCCCTTCGTCTGCCTCGGGCTTTGGGGGGACGGATCTCTGATGCTTCACAGTCGCTACTAAATGTTCTATTGGAGGAACCTTATTCACTTATGCATGCTCACAACCACACACAAATGGATGCAGGGATGTATATATAGATATATGCAGATATGTAGATGGGTATATGAATGAATATAAAAGTATATGTATGTATACTATATATATATTTGTAGGTATGGGTATGTGTATTTATAGAATTCTACTGCAAGCTCATGAATATTATTAGTCTTTATGCATGTATGTTCCATTGTTGTGTTCTGTCATGTGCTTTGCAGGATTGTGGACGGAGGTTGGGTGTGTTTGCCTTGTGCTCTTTTGGTTGATAATTGTTGATTTGTTGTCTTACTTTCTCTTTTCTTTCTTTCTCTCTTAAAAAAATAAAATAAAATAAATTTAAAAAATTGGAGTGAGAGGATGGCTAAAAGGTGTGAAGGGAGGCCATCTATAAATGAAAAAAAAAAATGTTATATTTTCTGAACAGACACATTCCCCATGCTTTATTCACACATGAAAACAAAAGGGAACCAAAATCAAAAACAATGACAATGTCGCAGTGTTCAAATATTATCTATTTGAAATATAATGTGTATGTATACATAGACAGTGTACGTATATACAGTACATACAGCATTATATACTGTGTACTCTCAGCTCTGCGTGTACATACTGTGAACTCTCAGTTACTGCCACATCAAAGTTTAGCTCAAAAATTGTCAGTGATATAAACATTTTTGTTTCCAATATATTCAGGTAGCGATAGGGGCCATCTTAAATTGAGTTATCCTAAAGCTTATCAGTTGTAAATGTCCGTCCAGTGATTAGTTTCAGAAAGTTTCATATAAATCTATCCCTGCTGAAACCCATCTGTTCTATGGCGTTTCATACTGTGTGAGCTGACTTTGTGTACATGTATATATTTTATCCTGTGTTTTCATTTTAATGCTGTTCTTATACATTTTTATTATAATTTCACTGCTGTAAATGTCATAGTTTTACCATTAGTGTGTGTTACTGTTTCTGTAATTTTATTGTGATGCACCAGTTGAAACAGTTTGTCGTGTGGGTCCATGGGTTATTTTGCTAACAGACAAACAGACCGGCTACAAACGTTAACGTGTGTGTCAGTCTGATGTCACAGGGTGAATAAAGGTTCAAAATACATTATTAGCAAGCAGCTTCCTAACAACAGAGAGTCGAGGCTAAACACGAGCGAGGCACTTTGTTGTCTGTGTTACGGTGTGGATGTTAGCATGTTAGCATAGCGTTGCTAAGCTAGCGACAGTAACAGAACCCACTAAACAGTAGACATCCAGGGGACGTCGAGGTGACGTCTATATAGAGCCCGTTGGTCGAAGACCAATTCTAGACGTCGCCCCGACGTGCAAACAAGGTCTTTTTTTGACGTCTAAATATGACCGCATTTGTACGTCATATGAACGTCAGTTTTGGAGATGATCTGGACCATGTTCACAGAGTTAAACTTTTAGGACTATAAAAGTGCAGTTAGACAATTGATTTATTAAGAATGTTGTTTTTTAATATCATTTTAATGCATTTCCTCAATTCTTTTTTATTTTTTTTACAAATTAGACTTGTCCGTCATTTGAGAGTCCAATTCTAGACGTCGCCCCGACGTGCAAACAAGGTCTATTTTTGACGTCTAACCATGACCGCATTTGTACGTCGTATGAACGTCAGTTTTGGACGTTATCTGGACCCGGTTCACAGAGTTAAACTTTTAGGATATAAATTTGCAGTTAGACAATTGATTTATGAAGAATGTTGTTTTTTAATAACATTTTAATGCATTTCCTCAATTCTTTTTTTCTTTTTTACAAATTATATATACTGTATATTATTTATTTGAAGAATATAATTGTTGTTGTTGTTGTTGTTGTTGTTGTTGTTGTTGTTGTTGTTGTTGTTGTTTTATTCATTCATTCAACCTTTATTTAGGCAGGTAGACTCGACTCATTTACAAGAAACCTCATTTATTCCACGACGTCGCGGTCACACATTCATTTCAGTAGGTGGCAGTACTTGTGTTTTTTGCTTTCTTCCATTAAAAAACAAGAAGAAGAACTTCGGAACTCGAGCGTTATGATTGGATTGGCGGAGGTATCACGTGATCATTCCAACCAGTCAACAGTCAACACCTCTCTTGTTGAACCGCGCTGCTGGCTTGAATCTCAAAACCAACCGTTGTTTATTTTCTGTCCGTGCTGCTGTGATCAATCAGAGCTCAACTGTGTTCAGTTCATTTGTCACGGAACTCCTGTCCTAAACTTGCTACAATCCATTCAGAAGTTGAAGGTAATTGGTTCTGTTTTGTAGCTTTGCTCTCTTGAATTCTGTGGTTTCACGTACATAGCTAACGATGGAGCTAACTTTGGAGCTAACGAGCTAACGTAAGCTAACTTGTATCTACGTCTGCGGCAGACGATGTAAAGGAAAATCGAACAGTACAGTTTAGAAAATAAGTTATTCTATGCAAGTAAGCCGTATGCTACGAGTTTTTTTTGTTTTGTTTTTGTTTCTTTGTTTTGCTTTGAGACTATCGAGGCCTGCAGCCTTGCGAGGCCTGCATGCGTCCCCATTATTCATTCATTCAACCTGCTTGTTTTAGACTGATGAAGCCGGCTGGAAGGTGAAACGTTTCAGCATTAAAAAATAGAAAAAAAACTGTCCAGATGACCTGAATTCAGACCAAAGCTTTTCAGTTGCAAATGAATGAGTAAATTTACTCATTTCACATTTATGTGAAATAAAAAAGCTTTAAAATGTCTCCTATCTCTAATTTTACTTTGACTAGGCAAAATGAGATAAGTCTAAACTACATTCTGACTAATATCTCTGTGAACATGTCGCTCCAGTTGTGTTTATAAACAACTGTGTTTTTTTTTTCTTTCTGTCAGGTGTGTGGTGTTAATCTGGACTTGGAATTTGGTGTCCTAGGTATGTTTTGTGACCCCATCCTCCCCTGAGAAACAAAGCGTGCACTTTCAAGACACGATCCCTGATGGAGCATTCACATGACAAACACACATTGTTGTCAACTGTTCAGGATCCTCATGATCCTCTTTTTCTGAAGGTAGTTTATTTATAATCTCGTGTAATCTCATTTCAGATTAAGCTTGATCAGGTTATGTGACCGAACGTGGCGCGCGCGGTCTTATCAAAATGAATCATGTTTATGAGTTAGTTTGATGAGGACAAACGACCACTGTCCCAAATCTTTAATGTTTGGTGTCAAAATGTCTCATTGTGATGAAACCCACTAATTATATTGCACCAGTTAAACTCCAAACATGTGTGGAACCTGTGTGCGTGTCTTTTAGGACATGGCAAACGGAGGGGACCAGTTCAACCTTGCAGAGCGCTCGGACTCGGAGTGCGCGGAGTCGCGGACCCCCCAAAATAGTCCACCAAGGACAGTCCTCTGAAGGCGTCCAGCCAGCAGGTAGCAGCTCAAGTGTGTAAATAATCATTTATTTGACTTTTCACCACATCCAACTTCCCCTTCAGAATGTAAAGTAAAGACTGTGAATCAAATCACAAACTGTTTGTTGTACAGGGGGTGGAAGACATCAAAGTTGTCCTACATGACAAGGACCTCTGGGGCAAATCCGACCATGTAGGAACTGAAATGATCATCAACAAGGCTGGAAGGTGAAAAGGAAATGTTTTTCATCAATACATGTAATCAGTTACTGAATGGACGAATAAAAAATAAAAAAAATCTCCCCAGTCTGTGCGCGTGCATGCAGGCCTCTGAGCAAAGACTTTTGTGTGGCCTACTTTTTATATATATACCGGGTATATATATAATTTGTGGAGCGTTGGTCCTAGGACATGTCACAGCTAATGCACCTTTTTGCTTCATCTTAATTATTTTGCATTGCTGAATAATCTTTTGTTTTTGTCCTCAGCAAGTGCAGCGCCTCAACCCAAGGACCTGTCAACGCCCAGTGAGTACCGGTATACATTACACTTTAAACCATTGTTTATTTTATCAGGCCTTGCAAAATAATTTTTATTTTATTTTTTTCATGGAAAACCGATGCCACTTCCAGATCAGAAATTGGAAGATGGGCATTCCCATTGCCTCAGGATGGTAAGTATTGAACAGTTAGCAGTGAGACACTTGGAAAAAAATGATCAACCACAGCCACCTTGCTGTTGGAGAGATTATAATCAAGAAATGTGTGTTTTTGTTTTATTTTTCCCCCCCCAGTGTTTCAGCGTATTCAACTTCTTTGACCTCGGCGATCGCCTACACCGTGTACATCCCACCTTTTCAGCTGTGCCAAAGAGGATAGAGACCATGGAGGATTTTGTGAGAGAGGAGCACCTCGTGACTCCAAATTTGCTACCCTGGTAGGTTTTACAAGTCTGGAGGAAAGCCGAGCATAACGCAGTACTGTACAACCAAACACTTGGAAGTGTCAGTGAACTGTATCATGGATTTATTCCAACAGGTTCTGCAGATTTCCAGAATTGGAGGAAGCACACCAAGGACTTTGTCTACAAATTTCTTGATAGGTATGTATCAACACACGCTCACCCACCCACTAACCATCTGAACTAAATATTTTACTTGCAAGTTCAGTATTTAGTTTTGTAAACTAAGTATTTAGCTATCAAATTAAATATTTAATTTAGAACGACGTGTATTAATAACATGGTTGAAATATGACTGGAAAATTTTGTTTTCTCTAAACTAAAATATTGCTGTTGATTTTTGTAACTTTGCTAATGGCACCCCATAGATATGAAAATGTTTGGCAACTCGAGTGCGTTTTGCAGCAATTTTTTAACTGATGTGCTCAAATTTGGCAGCACGATGTCTCAGTGGTTAGCACTGTTGTCTCACATCAAGGTCCTGGGTTCTATCCCCGGTTGGACCTGGAGTGTTTCTGTGTGGAGTTTGCATGTTCTTCTCGTGCTTGCGTGGGTTTTATCAGAGTACTCCGGTTTCCTCCAACAGATCCAAAACATGCATGTTCGGCCTTCAGGTCCAGGCCTCCCTTGAAAAAGAGATCTGTGATCTCTATGGGATTTGCCTGCTTAAATAAAGGTTAATAAATAATAATGTGTGTTAGTGTGTTAACTAGTGTTATAAGTGATTGGCAAAAACAAAAATTCAAAGCCACCTATCAACATATGATTGTACAGCCACACTTCCAGGCTGTCATATTGTTAAGTTTGCAGATGATACAGCGGTGGTGGGATGCATCACAAACAATGATGAGTCCAGCTACAGACAGGAGGTGGAACATCTGGAGAGCTGGTGCAAAGAGAATAATCTTCACATGAATGTGAAGAAGACGAAGGAGATGATTGATTGATTGATGTTTATTCATTCATTTTAAAAGAACAATACAAGACAGTTTCATCAGATACAAGAATACAAGTTGGATAAAATGAAGGGAGCAGAAAGAAGATGAAATCTTATTATATCTGCCCCTTATTTCACAGTTTGTTCAACCAATGATAACCTTCAAGTAACATCACAGAATGAATAATTCTACTTATTTTTCTAACTGTAATACATAAACTAGATCACAAAATGAATAATTCTACTTAATTTTTCTAACTGATACACAAACTACATCACAAAATGAATAATTCTTTTTCTAACTAATACACAATAGCAAAATGAATAATTCTTTTTCTAACTAATACACAAACTATATCATACTTAATTTTTTTTTTTTTTTTTATACTAATGATGAGATGATTGTGGACTTCAGAAGGAACAAACACACCCACGCCCCACTGAAAATAGGTGGGTCTGCAGTGGAAGTGGTCTCCAGCTACAAATACTTGGGTGTACACTTGAATGATAATCTCAGCTGGAGCAACAACACCACCAGCCTGATCAAGAAAGGTCATCAGAGACTCTACTTCCTCAGACGACTGAGACGTGCTGGTCTGAGCAGCTCAGTTCTCACCTCGTTCTACAGGTGTGCAGTGGAGAGCATCCTGTGCTCCAGCATCAACGTGTGGCATGGAGGCTGCACAGTTGAAGAGAGGAAAGCTCTACAGAGAGTGGTGAAGGCTGCACAGAAGTCTGTTGGAGTCAGTCTCCCCACCATCACAGACATTTACACCTCCAGATGCAGGAAAAGAGCCACCTGCATCATGAAAGACCTCACTCATCCAGCACACTCACTCTTTGCCCCACTCCCCTCAGGACGGAGGTTGAGGAGCATCAAGTGTAGAACCACTAGACTGAGGAACAGCTTCTACCCTGAGGCTGTTAGACTCATGAATAAATAAAAATAAAATAAAAAATAAACACTGCAAAATATCACATCATACTGATGCTGATCTGTTTTCTTGTTGCTGTGTTCATCTGTGTTCACCTGTGACCATCTGCTCATACAGACTCATGTTCGTGCTGCAGTTTATTCCCACTATATTAGGCTTATGGTACGTACTGACCAAACGCGTTTTCAACGGCAAAAAGGCTCGTCACGCACGCAAGTGGACGCACTGGACCCAGTTGTGTCCTGACCAGAACGAGAAGCTGCGGCGGCGGGGGGTGTGGGAGGAGCTTACCAGTACAACGAGTTCCTCACTGCACTCTGCCAGTCTCTGTAGAGAGCAGACTTGACTGGTCGTGAAGGAGTTGTCGCGAACACACAGATTTCTCTTCCATAGTCCATGACTCCGCGGGTTTTTTCTGTGTCCCAATACGTCACATAGTGCGCGCGCCCCCTCGTTTCCGCGTCCCCCTCTCTCCTCCCCCCGACTCCCCCCCGACTCTCCCTGATCAACCAGAGTTGAACGGCGTTTGAACGTTTGAACGGCGAAAACGTTCAGCAATGTTCAACGCGTGCTTGGAGGCTGACGCGGGTTCACGTGCACGGAAAACGCTTTTCCAGCACGCTCAACACGCACGTCACGTGACGCGCGACGCCAAGACGTGGCTGGAGGTGCGTCCCCCATTGACTTTGCATGTAAACTGGACGTTCCTGCCGTTGAAAACGCGTTTGGTCAGGACGTACCATTAGTGTATTACTAGTTGATGTTTTTCGTAGTTAATTCTAGATGTTATTACTGTTTTTCTCTTGCATTTGTTGTTGGATGTAACTGGGACCCCGTGTACATAATCTCGTTTTCATCACATGTACCACATGCGGTGCAAATGACAATAAAGACTTTCTGACTCTGACATTTGCTGGGATGGATGTTTTTATTTATTTATTTATTAATCAGGGAGATCCCAGACACTGCATTTTCCAGATTGCCTTTGCATATTGCTAATTACTTTTTGTTTTTGTTTGTTTTTTTGCAAATGCAGATGGAATCATGAATGGAGATTCTGCAGCAACAGGATTTTATAAGGACTCATGCTGCAGAGCATTTAAAACATGCAAAGGAGGACATGGGCTCACACTGGACAATTAACACAACTGGTAGAGCTGCTGCCTCTCAGCGAGCAGGTCCCCGGTTCAAATCCCGGTCCGGGGGCCTTTCTGGGTAGAGTTTGCATGTTCTCTCCGTGCATGCATGGGTTTTCTCCGGGTGCTCCAGTTTCCTCCAACAGTCCAAAAACATGCATGTTAGACTGATGGTGACTCTATGACCTTGGGTGTGAGTGAGACAGGTCTCTCTTGTAAATGAGTCCCTGTGGCTCAACGAGGCTAGCCTGTATAAATAAAGGTTGAATGAAAAAATGTGCCACAAAGAAGTGGAGGTGGGGCTTTCACACTGGACATTTAATGCACCACGAAGAAGTGGACACTGGACATTTAATGCACCACAAAGAAATGGACACTGGACATTTAATGCACCACAAAGAGGTGGAGGACATAGGGTCACACAGGACATTTAAAACGTGCCACATAGAAGTGGAGGATACGGGCTCACACAGAACTGAGGAACACATTTTTGGGGGGGAGATGCAAATAGGTGCTGGGCATAAAATTAGAATATTGTGAAAAAGTTATTTATTTCAGTAATTCCATTCAAAAAGTAAAACTTCTATACAGTATTACTGTATATTCATTCACACAGACTGATATATTTAAAAATAATCTTAATGCTGATGATTATAACTGACAACTAATGAAAACTCCAAATTCATTATAAGTAAATTACATTACTTGAGATCAATTAAAAAATGATTTTTATAGATGTTGGCCAACTGAAAAGTATTAACATGGTAGCATGGTCCTTAGCCCCAACTATTGAAAGATGTACATATTGTACATTTCATGTTCATACATCTCAGTTGGCCAACATTTATAAAAATACTTTATTTTTATTGAGCTCAAGTAGTAGTCTAATTTTCTGAGATACTGAATTTAGGGTTGTCATTGGTTGTCAGTTTTAATCAACATTAAAATAAATAAACATTTGAAATATATCAGTCTGTGTGTAATGAATGTTTCACTTTTTGAATGGAATTCCTGAAATAAAACAACTTATTTAAAATATTATGACCAGCACACTTTGTACAGATTATTTTTGTGGTGAGGGGACTGTAATTGTATACAGCTTTTTTATTTATCTTGTTCCTGCCTGCTATATCAAAAAGAAAAATGAAGGCATGTTAAAAAAAAATTGTTAAGTACAGACCAAAAATGAAGGCATGTTAAAAAATTATTATTGTTTATGTTAAGTACGGCCAAAGAATGAAGGCATTTAAAAAAAAAAATATATGTGAAGTACAGACCCAAGTGAGCTGTGTACTTTTATAGATTTGTTTGTGTATTTTGTGTTGCCACCAGTTGATAAGTTCCGTAATGTAAAGCTTTTTTTTTAAGTTACCAAAGGTGGAATTCTCAATTTTATGTGTTATGCTGTTCCTTTAAATTGTGTTAAATAAACAGGATAAAGGTAAAATTTATGGAGTGATTTGTAAAACTTAATCCAACTGTTTGTAGGATTTTAAAGCTGCGGATGGTCAAAGTATTTCCCTAGATTTGTTTGCCTCAACGCAATTTTAAAGTAGATTCATTATACTTTTTATATGCATAGCATGAACAAGCAGCATGTAAAGTGACTAAAATAAGTTAAATATAATAGCCTAATTAGAATAAGCTAAATACAGTAAGTTATTGACGTCAGATAGACGTCTAATGTAGACGCCTTTTAGACGTCAGGAATATAGACGTCTAATGTAGACGCCTTTTAGACGTCAGGAATATAGACGCCTTTTAGACGTTGGAAAAAAGACGTCTTTTAGACGTCGGGGAAAAGACGTCTAAAAGACGTCGGGGAAAAGACGTCATCTGGCGTAACGTTTTCGACCTTCCAGGGACCTGATTTCGACGTCCAGAAATGACCTGAAAAAGACGTCGTATAGACGTCACCTTGCTCAGTGGGAAGAGCTAGATCATGAAAAAAAAAATGTTCAAAAACACACAGTTTCGCTAAGTTAATCACATACAATTTTGGCTTACCTGAAGTGATCGGAGCATATTTTTGATGTTGACAATGGCAAATCCTTGCGGTTAATCTGACACAGCCAGACTCGCCGACGTTCAGTGGTGAGCGCTTCTGTATCTGGTCCTTCATGCTTCCTTATTTTCGGAATTACGTAAAACTTACGCTTGGCAATTGCTGGCAATTGCTCGATTGGTACAACCAGTCCCAACAACCGCAAAAAATACACTGCTCGTAACCTACGTTGCTACTAGTGGTTAGGAGTGGAAGTATCACCAACTAAAATGGCGGACAACCCGGAAATGCCCATTATGTGACGTCACATGGGAACTATGTATACAGCATATGGACCGAGCTGTGGGCGGTTTTACATCATAAACAAATATTGGATGGACAGACGGATGGAGGTAGGCCACCGTACAGCAAGCTACTGTAGTTAGCCAGCTAGCTCCCTTTATGTGAATGGAGCCTGCTAGGTAGGAGGGAGACAATTCAACTTGCTCCTTCGTCTTTAAAAACTGTGCTAGGATAGGTTAAGTGCTTGGTAACTGTACAGTACTGTACATGTTATTTATTTTATTTATTTTTAATGTTCTGACACGTTGA
>JBBPBX010002931.1:29852-47952 GCA_038048925.1 Garcialebias charrua
AAGTCTGGTCCTCCGGACATACTTTTTTTTTTTTTTGAGTGTCCAGAGGACCAGACTTAACTTTATTAGATATACCTCAGAACATTTATTTCTCTAATAGTGTGAATGTTTATGAAGCATTCACTCTATTGTGATAATTTTTTTTCTGTATATTTTTCAGTTCAATTCTTGTCCCGCAGTTTTCAAGCTATTTTCATCTAATTTCAGCAGTTTTTTCTTCTGTTTTGTGCTCCTTTTAGATTATTTCTGTAACTACAACATTTGTGTTCTTCTTCTAATTTATTTCGCTAATTCAGCTTAGTATGCTCCTTTCAGGGTATTTATGAAAGTTTCAGCATTTTCTATTATTTCAGCTATTTATATATTTTTTTATTTAAGCTTTTTCAGCTAATTCCAGTTTTTTCACTCATTTAAACTTTTTTCAGCCTAATTGATCAAAAATGTTGTCTCTCCAATTCCTTCTTGTAATCCGAGCTTATTTCAATTTTTTTAATGTACTTTTCAGCTGTTTTTCAGATAATTTCAAATTTTTGTGTGATAGTTTTTGCCTCTTTCAGCCGAATTGGGCATACGTGTTTTGCTAATTTAAGCTAGTATTACCTTTTCAGCTACCTTTTGAAAAAAATAAAAATATATAATAATAATAACGCTAGTTTTCAGATACATTCAAGTTCCCTTTCAGTCATGGTCTCTCTGTGCAACATATGCTATGGGAATTGCACCCCCGCGCGATTACCTGAAGGAATACATTCACGCCTTTACGGCAGGGGCGTCAGCGTCGCGCCAGAGGCCCCGCCCTCTGGGCATTTAAGCGACCGACGCCCGTCCATCTTTCTCTTTTTGCCCTTCACCTCGCTTAAACACCTGAACATTGCGGGACTTCTCTGTTGTCTCGTCGCTTGATTGAGGTGAGCTTGCTCCCTACACTGAGCGTACAGAGAAAAATTTCCTGCGTACTAATGGGCTGGCGAAAGCTAGTCCAGCATTTTTCTACTTACCCGAAGATTTTCTTCTCTTCCGCAGCTTCGCTCGACGGTGCTAACTGAGTCACAACCTTCTGCTTATCTCTAGCAGTCAACCAGCAAAAGCAAGATGACGGAGAAGACGGCTTCTTACAAAAGGAAACTAGGACCAACTTCTACTCTTCTCGTCTCCGGACATGGCTCCCGAGAAGGAAATGCGGAGGACAAAGAAGAAGAAAACCAGGACGACGAGTCCTCGCTTGCGCCCATGCCCTAGCGGATACGGCTACTCCCTCTCGGCGAC
The DNA here is from genome assembly GCA_038048925.1 of Garcialebias charrua. Taxonomy (NCBI): domain Eukaryota; kingdom Metazoa; phylum Chordata; class Actinopteri; order Cyprinodontiformes; family Rivulidae; genus Garcialebias; species Garcialebias charrua. The sequence continues at coordinate 31,119 of JBBPBX010002931.1, forward strand.
GGACACCCACGAGGCCTGTCCTGTCTGCTTAGGGTTTCTGCACGCGAGGAAAGCGCTGGAATTCCCCCGACTCCTGCTCCCACCGTCGTCGAATGACTGCCACAGTGAGGAAATGCCGCGCGGACACGTTGGCCAAATCTATGGCGAGGACCGCGGCGATGAAGGTCTCACGTCGCACTAACCTGCTCGCTCCCGAACCGGAGCTCAAAAACGTGGACTTGGAATGCAGTGGCCGAGTCGGAGAGGACAATGCGTCGGACTCCTCACTTGCCGTCGAGGACTCGACGCCAGAAGTGTCTGACATAGACGTTGAATACAATGACAAGGGTGAAACTGTTGATTCCTCTCAGAACATAGCGCAGAACCTTCCGGAACAGGACTTATCGGTACCTGATCTGTTCGACCTGTGCCATAGGGCCGCTGATGTCCTGCAGGTCATGTGGCCAAACCCTACGCCTCGCCAACAGGCTATGAGGCTGGCGGGAATCTACTTCTATGCGAAGCAACCAACAACGTCGCAAAAAATGCCAATTTTTTCCGGACTTTCTCATGGAACTCAAACGCTCCTGGGCGGAACCCAGAGCTCCCATCATGCTACCATTGTCCCGACTCTTGGATGTCGCGGGAATGGAGGCTCTGGGCCTTGCCAGTGCACCCCCGATAGAGGAGTCTCTGGCGGCTCACCTGGCCCCCACAGCCACGGGAATGAAACCAGCGCTACCCAACAGGGCCTGCCGCGCTTCGGAAAAACAACTCGAGAAGTGCTACAAGGCCCAAGGCCTCGCGGCTCGCGCAATGAATGCATCAAGCATGGTGCAGGCGTACCTGGCAGAAAAACTGCAGGATATCCAGGTAACAAAAGACGAACAGGCCGCAACTGAGACCATGGAGGAGGCCCGCCGTGCCTCTGACCTCGTGCTCCGCATGATGGGGACAATAGCTATTTCCAAGGGCAAAGCAATGGCAGAAATAGTTGTCGCCCAGCGCCATCTTTGGCTAACACTGACGGACCTCCCGGAGAACCAGAGGTCCACTTTCCTCCAGCACCGGATTGAGTCGACAGGACTCTTTGGGGGAGCCCTGGAACGTGTCCAGGCAAGGCTGGAACAAAGACGCAAACAAGCGGAAGCCCTCCGCGAGGGTTTGCCAAGGAAAAGATTTACCCTACCAAAGAAAAACATGCGTGGTCTCCCACGAAAGAGACCCGCTGGGGACAGTTAGGCTTCTCAGTACCGTCCGAGTGCTGTTTCGACCTCCTCCTACGGAAACCAGTTTCGGACCTGATGAACCAGGACGAACTGATAATTTTACAGGTTTGCCCGCCCACGAGGTACGGGAACCTAACTTTCTGATCCCAGTCTCTGCTCGAAAAAAAACTACGAGGAGCTGGTGACATGTGTACGTGCACCAAACATGAGTCGCCTACTGTATATGTAAACAAAACAAACACTGTTTCAGACATGTACAAAAATAGAAGTACCAAAGCACAGACTACCCTGGTTCTTGACTCGAGTCCCATTTTTATAAAACCCAGACCACATGGTCAAACTATAAACCATAGCAAGATACACGAGATCCGCCAGAGACGGCCTGATCTCGCGATATCTTCTGTTGGGCCGAGCAACCTGCTCGAAAAAGCGCAAGAGAGGCCAAAGGTCCCTCCTTCAGCGCTGAAATACGAGGAGCAGCAATTCAACATGCCATCCAGGCTTGGCGCACATGCGCAGGCTTGGGAGGCATGTCTACCAAATGATTGGGTCATGACAACAATATGTCACGGGCTCAAGTTGCAGTTCTCAAAGAGACCGCCCCATTTCTCAGGGGTGTTGCAATCTAAGATCAACCCTGCACATGCACACATGCTGAGGGAGGGAGTTTCAACGATGCTGCAAAAGGGAGTGATTAGTTTGGTCTCAGGACGCAAACTACGCTCTGGCCACTAGAGTAAGTACTTCCTGGTGCCCAAAAAGCATGCGCGTAGGCAAGGGGGGTTCGGGGGGTTCGAACAAACAGCCCACTTTTAAAGGAAAAGTTGACAATGCTAAACTAATGTGCCTGGATAGCTCAACTGATAAAGCGTCTGCCTTCAGTCCCAAAGCTCGTGGGATCAAGTCCCGCTTGGTACAATGTTTTTTTTTTTTTATTCATTCCAAATTAAAAAAGCACAAGAAAACTATTTACAAAACAGCAAGGAATAAAACAATGCATTAAATGAAAGGAATCAGACGAAGAAAATAATCTTATCTGCCCCTTCTCAAACTATTTTTTTTTTCAAACACTCGATTCAAACAACTAATTTTACATTTGTCTTTTATTGGATAAAAAAAGTAGTTAATATGCCTGTGAAGAAAGAAGAATGTGTTAACCACAGGCTGTGGTTAACACATTCTTCTTTTTTTATCCAATAAAAGAGTGTTTGAAAAAAAATAGTTTGAGAAGGGGCAGATAAGATTATTTTCTTCGTCTGATTCCTTTCATTTAATGCATTGTTTTATTCCTTGCTGTTTTGTAAATAGTTTTCTTGTGCTTTTTTAATCTGGAATGAATAAAAAAATTAAAAAAAAATATTGTACCATGCGGGACTTGATCCCACGAGCTTTAGGACTAAAGGCAGACGCTTTATCAATTGAGCTATCCAGGCACATTAGTTTGACATTGTCAACTTCTTTTTTAAAACGAACTGCCCCCCACAAAATTCTGGCTACGCCCATGAAAAAGGACCATTCCTTGAGACCGATTCTGGATCTCAGGACTCTCAATAAAAGAATTAAAACTTTCAAGTTCAAGATGTTTACACTGCAGCAAGTTTTCCAGTCTGTGAGACCAGGAGACTACGCATGTACAATGAATTTGAAAGATGCCTATTTCCATATAGGCGTGTGGAGGAGACACAGAAAGTTCCTCCGTTTTGCATTCAAAGGAAACGCTTATGAATTCAAAGCCTTACCCTTCGGTTTAAAGACTGCTCCGCGTTCATTTACTAAACGTCTGGATGTAGCCCTGACCCCTCTTAGGAATCAAGGACTCAGGGTCTTGAATTACCTGGACGACCTGCTAATTCTGGCTGGAAGCAGAAGGCAGGCACTGTTACACTCCTTTAAGGTGATCTCTCCCCTGGAGTGTCTTGGTTTTGTCATAAACCTACAGAAAAGTGATCTGACTCCGTCACGGGTTACCGTATTTCTGGGTGTACAGATTGACACTGTCCAATACAGAGCATGGCTCTCGAAGGAAAGAGTTTCCTCCATTCACCATTGCCTGGGAAAATTTAAACTGGACCAACGGGTCCCTGTGAAAACGTGCCAACGCCTGTTAGGCCTCTTGGCGGCAGCCATTCCTTGTGTGCCACATGCATTATTGAAAATGCGGGCCATACAGGTATGGTTAAACCAACAAATACAACCCGCTCTGCCTAACCAAGCAGAAAAGGTTAAGATAGACCCAGAGTGTCTAAAGGCCCTGGAACCTTGGAGAGATCTGTCCGTTTTCACGGAAGGGGTCTCACTGGGAAGGGTGTCGTCCCATGTAGTCATCACGACGGACGCCTCAAAAACAGGATGGGGAGCGATCTGCAGAAACCAGAACGCCCGCGGCCTTTGGAACGAGCAGGAAGCCAAATTACATATTAACTTCCTGGAATTGTTGGCCGTATTCCTGTCATTGAAATACTTCTTCAGTAAGGGTCTGGTTGCTGGGCATCATATTCTGGTAAAATCAGATAACAGGACCACGGTGTCCTTCATCAACAGAGAGGGAGGGACGAGGTCCCGGGCCCTCCTCGATCTGAACAGGAGGATGCTCACATGGTGTGCTCCAAAAATCCTGTCACTTAGGGCGACTCATGTCCCTGATGATCTGAATTATGGAGCAGATGCCCTTTCAAGAGGGCCTCTTTTGGCGTCGGAATGGAGCTTGAACCCACGGATTGTGGAACAGGTATGGTCACGTTTCGGTAGAGCCTCTGTGGACCTTTTCGCTTGCAGAGCTAGCTCACACTGTGACCTCTACTTCTCCTTGAAGGAGATAGATGCTCCTTTGGGGATGGATGCTCTGGCACATGATTGGCTAGCAGGGGTGCTCTACTATGCCTTTCCACCTTTTCACTCTGATCGAGGCGACATTGGAATGGGTGAGATGGGGAGCCCTCCCCTTGATCCTCATAGCTCCCAGATGACCACAGAAACCGTGCTTCCCGGAGTTGATCTCAATGTTGTCGGAGACACCATGTCAATTGCCTCCTCATAGGGACCTACTGACTTAGTCAGGTGGACAGCTTCTACACCCACGTCCAGGGTTGTGGCAACTCTCAGCCTGGCCTTTGAAAGGTACTGGCTGAAAGCCTAAAGCTAGATTCATACTCGACGCGTCGCGCAGCGCGCGAGGGTGCGCGCTCCAAAAGTGACGCAATTTCACAGTCACCGCCCCTGCGCGTTGGCCCCGCGCAGGGGATTAGCGCGTGCCGTGCACCTCTGAATTTTTGAAACTCCGCAAGCCCTGCGCGCGCGCGGTGGGCGCTACGATTTGATTGACAGGTCCTCACCGACAGCCTTCACCCTCTTCACGCCGGAGCCTGCAGCTGTTTGCGCCGCTGTGGTCGTGGAGACGGAGTCGCGACGCATGGAGGAATGTTTTGTGACACAAAATGTATTAAATTATCCTTCATTCCTGATCTGGAGTCGGACTTTTCTTTTGTTTTTTCGCCAAAAGTCACGTGATCGCTTTCTCCTCCGCTGACTCCATGCATTAAAACCGCAAATAAAGACAACAGTTCAGCACGCGAGCAGAAAGCTATTTGTTTTTGTTGTGTGACGTCAAACAGTTCTTCTTCTACGGTTGATTTCTTCTTCTACACCTTTCTTGCAACATATGCACAGGTTTTAGAGGGTACTGCCTCCTGCTGGTCCGTAAAAGAACAGCACTTTGCCATGCGCCGCTGTGCGTCAACCATAAACACAGAGGCGACACTGTAAACGCATTTCGCCGCACGGCTGTGTGCATGCGCGGCGCGCGCGCTCCAGCCTGCGGACCAAAGCGAAAGTCTAACTCAGCCTTAAGGCTTTGGTTGCTTTGTCCCGACACAAGCAGTAATAACATTCACAAGGGTATCCCTTGATGTTTATGTATTTTGCCTCGGAGATGTGTAATGGAAGGGTTTCCCTTCTCCTTAACTGATCTCCAACATCAGGATGGGCTCCACTTGTCAGTCGTGCCATAAAAAAAAAAAAATTGCTCCTCCTGTCCCTCAGAAGGCTCCAAGGGAAAACAGGAGTTGATGAGTACTCACACTACTGGAGCATGCTTAGGCTGTCTCTAATTGGTGTTGTATATATATATATACATGGCCATGTGAAACATCATGTGGATGTCTCTCACATTTGGCTTTTTTCCTCTTGGCATCTGCTCTCTGCATCCCTTGTAGAAAGCAGCTGGGAGATGCCCGTCTCTTAGGACGGATGTTCTCACATGCATTTTGCTGAGCATTTCAAGGGCGTGAATAAATTACGTTCCCATAGCATATGTTACATTGAGAGACCATGACTGAAAGGGAACTGAAAGTTATGCACCATAACTCATGTTCCCTGAAGGAAGGGAACGAGGTGCAACATATCTGGCCCTTTTCAATGCTGAAAGCTCGGTGAAGTGCAATTTTTGAGAAAGATGGACGGGCGTCGGTCGCTTAAATGCCCAGAGGGCGGGGCCTCTGGCGCGATGCTGACGCCCCTGCCGTAAAGGCGTGAATGTATTCCTTCAGGTAATCGCGCGGGGGTGCAATTCACATAGCATATGTTGTACCTCGTTCCCTTCCTTCAGGGAACATGAGTTATGGTGCATAACTTTCAGTTTTCTTGGTAATTCCTTCTACTTTCAGCCTTATCAACTTCTTTCTACCAATTTCAGCTTGTTATGCTCATTTCGGTTATTTTCAACTAGTTTCAGCTTTTTCTGCTATTTCAGCTACTATTTAGCTGTTATTATTCAAATGTTAGCCTGTTCAACTAAATCCACATTTTTTAGCGCATTTCAGCTCTTTCCACTTCCTTCTCATAGGTTAAGCTTCTTTCAACCTTTATGTTTTTGATTTTATTTTATTTTTTGCATATTTGAGCTTTTTTTTTAGCTGTTTCCTAATTCTGCTTATTTAAATCCATCCATCCATCCATCCATTGTCTTCCGCTTATCCGGGGTCAGGTCGCAGGGGTAGCAGCCTAAGTAGGGAGACCCAGACTTCCCTCTCCCCAGCCACATTGGAGCAGCTCCTCTGGGGGAATCCCAAGGCGTTCCCAGGCAAGCCGAGAAACATAGTCCCTCCAACGTGTCCTGGGTCTTCCTCTGGGTCTCCTCCCGGTGGGACATGCCTGGAACACCTCACCAGGGAGGCGTCCAGGAGGCATCCTAACCAGATGCCCGAGCCACCTCAACTGGCTCCTCTCGATGTGGAGAAGCAGCGGCTCTACTCCGAGTCCCTCCCGGATGACTGAGCTTCTCACCCTATCTCTAAGGGAGAGTCCAGACACCCTGCGGAGAAAACTCATTTCAGCCGCTTGTATCCGAGATCTCGTTCTTTTGGTCACATCACACGCTCTCTCTTCATCACGACAGACCGGTACAGCGCCCGCTTCACTGCGGATGCTGCACCTATCCGCCTATCGATCTCACGCTCCAGTTTTCCCTCATTCGTGAACAAGACCCCGAGATACTTAAACTCCTCCACTTGGGGCAGGACCTCCTCCCCGACCCGGAGAGGGCACGCTACCCTTTTCCGGCTCAAGACCATGGCCTCGGACTTGGAGGAACTGATCTTCATCCCGACCGTATCACACTCGGCTGCAAACCGCTCCAGTGAAAGCTGTAGATCACGACCTGATGAAGCCAATAGGACCATATCATCTGCAAAAAACAGAGATGTGATTCTAAGGCCACCAAATCGGATCCTCTCAACACCTTGGCTCCTAGAAATTCTGTCCATAAAAGTTATGAACAGAATCGGTGACAAAGGGCAACCTTGGCGGAGTCCAACTCTCACTGGAAACGAGCCTGACTTACTGCCGGCAATGTGGACCAAGCTCTGACACCGGTTGTACAGGGACCTAACAGCCCATATCAATGGGTCTGGTACCCCATACTCCCGGAGTACCCCCCACAGAACCCCCCGAGGGACGCGGTCGAATGCCTTCTCCAAGTCCACAAAGCACATGTAAACTGGTTGGGCAAACTCCCACGTACCCTCCAGGACCCTGCTGAGGGTGTAGAGCTGGTCCAGTGTTCCACGACCAGCACGAAAACCACACTGCTCCTCCTGAATCCGAGGTTCGACTATCCGACGGACCCTCCTCTCCAGAACCCCTGAATAGACCTTACCAGGGAGGCTTAAGAGTGTGATCCCCCTATAGTTGGAACACACCCTACGGTCCCCCTTTTTGAATAGGGGAACCACCACCCCAGTCTGCCAATCCAAGGGAACTGCCCCCGATGTCCATGCGATATTGCAGAGTCGCGTAAGCCAACACAACCCCACAACATCCAGAGCCCTAAGGAACTCAGGGCGAATCTCATCCACCCCTGGAGCCCTGCCACCGCAGAGCTTTTTAACCACCTCGGTGACCTCAGCTCCAGAGATTGGAGAGCCCGACCCAAAGTCCCCAGGCTCCGCTTCCTCAGTGGAAGACGTGCCAGTAGGATTGAGGAGGTCTTCGAAGTACTCCGCCCACCGACTCACAACATCCCGAGTTGAGGTCAACAGCACGCCATCCCCACCATAAATGGTGTTGGTCGCGTACCGCTTTCCCCCCCTGAGACGTCGGATGGTGGACCAGAATCGCCTCGAAGCCGTACGGAAGTCATTCTCCATGGCCTCTCCGAACTCCTCCCACGCCCGAGTTTTTGCCTCAGCAACCACCCGAGCCGCATGCCGCTTGGACTGTCGGTACCTATCTGCTGCTTCCGGGGTCCCACAGGCCAAAAAGGCCCAATAGGACTCCTTCTTCAGCTTGACAGCATCCCTCACCGCCGGTGTCCACCACCGGGTTCGAGGGTTGCCACCACGACAGGCACCAACAACCTTGCGGCCACAACTCTGATAAGCTGCCTCGACAATAGAGGCGCGGAACATGGCCCACTCGGACTCAATGTCCCCCGCCTCCCTCGGAACGTGTTCAAAGCTCTCCCGGAGGTGGGAGTTAAAGCTCCGTCTTACGGGAGACTCTGCCAGACGTTCCCAGCAGACCCTCACAATACGTTTGGGTCTGCCAGGTCTGACCGGCATCCTCCCCCACCATCGGAGCCAACTCACCACCAGGTAGTGGTCAGTTGACAGCTCCGCCCCTCTCTTCACCCGAGTGTCCAGGACATGCGGCCGCAGATCAGATGAGACGACAACAAAGTCGATCATCGAACTGCGACCTAGGGTGTCCTGGTGCCAAGAGCACATATGTACACCCTTATGCCTGAACATGGTGTTCGTTATGGACAATCCATGACGAGCACAGAAGTCCAATAACAGAACACCACTCGGGTTCAGATCAGGGGGGCCGTTCCTCCCAACCACACCCCTCCAGGTCTCACTGTCATTGCCCACGTGAGCGTTGAAGTCCCCCAGTAGAACAAGGGAGTCCCCAGGAGGCGCACTCTCCAATACCCCCTCCAAGGACTCCAAAAAGGGTGGGTAATCTGCGCTGCCGTTTGGTGCATAGGCACAAACAACAGTCAGAGCCCGTCCCCCCACACGTAGGCGAAGGGAGGCTACCCTCTCGTTCACCGGGGTGAACCCCAACGTACAGGCACCAAGATGGGGGGCAACAAGTATGCCCACTCCTGCTCGGCGCCTCTCACCAGGGGCAACTCCAGAGTGGAAGAGTGTCCAACCCCTCTCAAGGAAACTGGTTCCAGAGCCAGAGCCATGCGTTGAGGTGAGTCCAACTATTTCTAGCCGGAACCTCTCAACCTCACACACTAGCTCAGGCTCCTTCCCCACCAGAGAGGTGACATTCCATGTCCCAATGGCCAGCTTCTGTAGCCGAGGATCAGACCGCCAGGGTCCCCGCCCTCGGCCACCACCCATCCCACATTGCACCCGACCCCTTTGGCCCCTCCCATAGGTGGTGAGCCCATGGGAAGGGGGACCCACGTCTCCTCTTCGGGCTGTGCCCGGCCGAGCTCCATGGGTAAAAGCCCGGCCACCAGGCGCTCGCCAACGTGCCCCACCTCCGGGCCTGGCTCCAGAGTGGGGCCCCGGTGACCCGCGTCCGGGCGAGGGAACATTGATTCCATTACTGTTACTCATCATAAGGGGTTATTTAAATCTAGTTCAGCAAATATGTGTTATTTTTGCTTATCATACTGCTTTTTTAGGCTTGTTCTTCCATTTCAGCTTCATTTCAGCATTTTTTAGTAATTTCAGCTTTTTTCAGCAAGTTCTTTAGCAATAATCATTCTCACTGCATTTTTGCAGGAAATGCAGTTTCACTTGTTGAAAATAACATTCCTTAAAAGGAATGCATATCACACACTGCGTAACGTGACATGTTTTGAACAAACATATTTCATGTTCAGTCAAGATTATATGTCAGCTCTATGCTACCACTAAGCCAGAATTTGGAAAAATGTGTTATAGCCATTTTTGTATTTGCCAAGCCAAAATTTATAACCTCTGGAAGCCATATTGAATCATCTTGACTCCAAAAGTTACTGAGAGTTCCATTGTAAGCCATTGAAGGATTTGTGAACTATTTGGCTAACAGAGAGACAAATGAACAAAGACACACATGGCAGCTGGTGATGGAATACAACTACAAAGTCTGTCTCATTCATCGCATCACCCATCTTCTGTTCTGTCCTCATTTCTTTGCACACCTTCAATCTCGTTCACTTAATCTGTCAGTTTGCCCATTTTCATTTCTCAACAAGGTACATTGACTGTAATGTTGTCTCAGTTAAAACAACCAGCTGGTCTTCAATCCATTCCATTTTATGTCATTTCTTGACTCCATCCATCAGGGTACACCACAGACCCTATGCAACAATCACCTTAAAATAGCACAGCTTTTGTTTAATGGATCACAAGGCTCAAGAGGGAATATTTAGTTTAATAGAAGATTTAATCAAGAGCTGAAAAACTGATGGTGGAGATGTCGGAAAACTCACAGATCATTAAGGATGATGGCAGATTCCCCAACAGTTTTTAGAACAGTCTCAGCACAATGGCCCTCATGCACGAACCGTTCGTACGCACAGATTTGTTCTTAAACTGTGCGTACGAGTGATTTAGGATCATTTGTGGCATTCAACAATGTTTTCGTATCCTACGATTTTTTTCAGATACGAACAAAATTTACGAGTGGTCCGGACCTGTCGTATAATTTAGGAGCGTCAGTCTGCTGTCATCCAGACGGAATTTCTCCACTAATAACTTCATATTTCGTTATTTAGAAAATATTTTGGGTTTAAAATATTCACGCACCATAATTATTCTTGACAATAGGTTATTCTGTTTGAATTAGAATTATAATTTTAAGTTTAATTTGTCTGGTGTGTCGCGCAGGCTTCAGTGAGTCGTGCGCTCCCCTTGGTCATCAAAGCCGCTCCTCATATTAACACCCAGGTACATAAAATCCCCATACACCGCCGCAGAACAAGTACGAATTAAGACTGATCTTGTGCCAAACACCATCGGAGCAATTGATTATTAAATCTGATTCGAAATATAACCTGCAGAATGTGGTTGCGCCCTGACCAGGAGGTGCGCCCTGACCAGGAGGTGCGCCCTGACCAGGAGGTGCGCGCATCATTTGTGCTGCAAAACATGTTGGCACGCATCTTGCAGCGTGGCATTTATTGTCCACCATCTCCTGACCACCTCCTGTCCGTGCTGCGGCGAGACGTTTGTTTGAAGCCATTTTCAGATCAAACCATTTATTCTTGATTTCTGATACTGTACGACCCACGGGACACAAAACATATGCACTACAATATTAATATGATGTTAACTGTAGTTTCGAGACAATTTAAAATGCTTCTGTTGAAAAACACATCCGACACTTGCGGGGGGGTGGGGTAGCGGTGCGCCACGGCTCTTCTGAATAAGTGAAACTATAATGTAACACAGTACACTAAAATTAAAGATATTTGACCATCCGACACTTGCGGGGGGTGGGGGGGTAGCCACAGCGCCACTGAGAGCAGATCTCCGAACGCGTGAAGTTCCTCCTTTTACTTCGAGTTTGAATGAATGGACACTTCCTGCTGTCTGAAGGCAGGAAGCGTGGCCTTATATGGTGTTTTGAGGGGTGGAAATTATGTAAATTACCTTCCCGCGAGCACGCGCAGGTGAGTAGAACAGGTGGGATCCATCAACTTTAAGCAGCCCGTTTACACGCTTTTCCTGTGGATAGAAGACTTTGTTGGATCTGACGTGGCATGTTCGTACGAACGCTTCGTACGAACAAAAGTAGGAGAAATTTAGGATAAAAATACGAACATTTTCGTGCATGAGGGCCAATGTTCTATCAGGGATGGGCATTCTCTTTATAGATAGGTCCTGAAAGCTGAAGATGATGGTGTTAAAAATTATTGTTCAAACTTTTAGTTAAGAACACAGGTGGCCAAGAAGATGTAAACCAGATGCAGATGAACCAACAACTACCCATCAAACAATAGCTTTATACAAAATTTTAATCCTTCCATCCATCTATTATCTTTTACCCACTTCTTCTTTTTGGTTCGCTGGCATCACTGGTGCCCATGTCCAGCAGTCATTGTGTGAGAGGCGGGGGACACCCTGGACAGGTCTCAAGTCCATCACAGGGACACATAGAGACCCATTCACGCTCTCACTTACACCTAGGGGCAATTTAGAGTTACCAATCAGCCTAAAGGCCGGCCCAGAGCTCCGCACTTGAGCGAGCGCGGCGCCCCGCTGTGTGAGCGCCGTGAGGTCGCCGCTGCACAAGCCCTTTGAACGTTCACGCGAGCGCGCCAAGCTTCAATTTTACGAGCGCCTACGCGAAGCGCGGTGTCTGACCAATCAGCTGCACGCGGAGGGGGACTGAACTGACCCCCTCCGCGTGCAGCTGTTCACAGAGGACGTGAGAAGAAAGCAGAGCTCTGTTGGAGCCACACGCTGGTTCACGCTGTGCTCTGCTGTGAACCTCCCACGCGCAGCGCGCGCACGTGGCACGGGGCTCGGTCCAGCGCGGAGCTCTGCACCGGGCTTAACATGCACAATTTTGGTCTGTGGGAGGAAACGGGAGTAGAGAAAACCCACACATGCACGGAGAGAACATGCAAACTCCACCCAGAAAGGCCCCCGTACCGGGATTTGAACGAGGGACCTGCTCACTGAGAGGCAGCAGCTTCACCAGTTGCTCCACCATTCTGCCATCCAATGGAAATCAAAGTTTTTTTTTTAATATTTTGTCATGTGAAAACACATCAGTGAGTTTAAAATGCAAGTGAATTGTCTAAGGGGCACCTCCGTTCTCACTAAGAGCAAAGGGTCAACCATTTTTGACTTTAAAAGAGTCAGTCATTTTCAAGATGGCCACCACACTAGTTGACCTTAGAAACAAAAACTGCTAGACTCCGTCAGATTTACAGAAATTGAGCTAAACTTTTTTGAGGCAGTTGCTGGGTATCATCTCCAACACATATTCTGAGGGCTGGCACATCTTTTGTGAACTCTCCATTTCCTATAAGATTAAACATGTCTGTTTCGAAATGTGACCAAAACATCTTTAAATCTTTTCTCAGCAAAAGATAATCTCAGTTTGTTTTATACAATGAATTATACATAGTATTATCTTTAAAGAAGTCCTTTAAAGAAAGCATATTGCCAGCTACTAGTTTTACTAGCTCTGATCTTGATTTAATTGGTAAAGGTGTGTGTTTGCGCGCCCCCTCTCCCAAGTATCTCTCCCGCTGGTGTAGTGAACCAGACGGGGTTCTCTAATACACCTTCATCTCTTTGACATGTCCCAGTGACACCTTTTCACTGATACTCTCAGTAAAAAGACATTAACACTATTTTATTACATTAGTTTGAATCAAAAACACAATAAGTCATAAGAGATTCTCTTATTCCTCTAATTTTGTGTTAATGAATAACCTTGTGTTACTTGTATAAGCATGTTTGATGGTCAAAGACTGTTTAATTCAAACTGTTTAATTCAAGTTGGAAATCCAATGTTATTTCAAAATGATGGTCACTTCTTTATATGATGAATCAAATGGTGAAAGTGAATTAATATGTCAGACTGAACTCCTCAGTTTTGTTAGAAGTTAGAACACAGTTTTAATCAGTTGTTTTATGAAGCTGGCTCCAGTCTTATCTGTTTCTCTCTCTTCATTCTTAACAACTTCTTAAAAACAATCCTCTCCTGTCCGAGTGACCTTCATGCACTAACTCTTCCACTGGTTTGTTTGGACCAATCGGGGAAGAACAAGTCTGATCACAGATCCTTTCTTAAAGTTCTAAGCTAAGCTGGAACTGACAGAGTCGGTGGTGGACCTCAAGCCATGAGGTTCCCCAGAGAGCTGAATGAACGCCAGTCACACGCTAAGGACACGTCATTCAGTTAAAGACTTATAACATGCCAAGTTATAAGTCATCTTCAAGAGCTGGAAAGCTCCATCTGAATAAATTCCTTCAAGGAAGCTTTTATCTTGAAAAGCCAAACCGGAACTGAGGTCGTTACTTCGGTGAGGTGGAAGCCGTCTTGTGAGCGAGCCGTTGCAAAAATGGACGCCGGTCGCCTGTAAACCGTAGCACGAACGGACAGTTCGTGCACGTGAGGTTGGGACAAGTTTACCGAAGCAGAGACCAAGAATCTTCGCACAGGTAAAACGTCGATGTCCATTCGACCGAGTCGAGCGGAAGCCGCCGGAGAGCTGCCATGTTTCTGGTTAAAACACGTCAAGATAATGCCTCTCCTCATCCTCCATCTTCTCTTCCTCCTCCATTTTCTCTTCACTGAAACTTTCTTACTTTAAGTAACTAAACTTTAAGTTTATTGTACCAGCAGAGATATAAGCTATTAACACCCATAACTTGTGTTCTGTTGTTCCTATGAAGTTACGGACGCGTATACTCTATGCTGAAGTTAATTATAGGAAAAATTATCAACCAATCATGTACATATGTTGTGATGTAATTTACAATTATGTTAAATAAATGGTCCAGTCCTGCTGTGCCAACATAAGTTTAACGTTTCCTGTGAATTACATCTGGTCAAGGTATAGAATTATTGATATTGAACTGAAAAAGAGAGGACTCGTTTAATTAATGATGCATTTTTGTGTCAGTCTAAACCCTGCCAATTTACATCTAAAATATAGGTAAGTCAGTAAACTGACCCCTTCCTATATTACTACACTGGCATCATAATCAACTGAGCTAAGGTTACTAGCTCTGACCTTGATTTAACTAGTGAAGGTGTGCATTTCACATCCCTCTCCCAAATCATTCCCACCAGCATCATAATCAGTTGGGCTAGGCTTACTAGCTCTGACCTTGATTTAACTGATGAAGGTGTGCGTTTCGCACCCCTCTCCCAAATAATTCCCACCGGTATATCGTAATTGGCTGAGTTAGGCTTACTAGTTCTGACCTTGATTTAACTGGTGAAGGTGTGCGTCTCCCGCCCCTTTCCCAGATCATTCCCACCGGAATCTTAACAGAAACGCTATGCCTCGGAGCATTGAATCGAACTGGACTTCTAGTTCTAACCTTGCTCTTCTTTTTTTTTAGTTGGTGAGGTTGAGCGTTGCCGTCCCTTCTCCTAATTTTCCTTTCCTTCTAAGTAGGAGCATGGACGGCTCCCACTGTTGCACATGGTTGTGGGGCTGTGCTCCAAGCAGATGACGGTCACGACCTTTGCCCTGACTGCCTTGGGCTTGACCACCTATTGGAGGCCCTGTCGGAAAACCCCTGTATGAATTGCAGCTTCATGCCTCGTGCCATGAGGGTTACTCGGCTGGCCCAGTTTCGCCCCGACATTGGCGATGACCTCCCGCCTTCTGAAAAGGAGGCCCCACTTAGGCGCTCGAAGCGCAAGGCCGGGGCCACAACTTCTGAGGTCCTGCCTGGGAAGAGGCGAGCTAAGTCTAGCCAGGGTCTTTTCATGAGAGTCGAGCAACTGTCCGCTAAGTTGACGGAGATGAAATCCCTTTTGCAGGCATGGCAACCGGGGGCCACGCCAGGGGTGGTGGTTGGACTCTCCTCCCTACCCATGCCTGAGCTGGCCGCGGAGGAGGATTTGTTATCCTTGGCTGCCTCTCACTTTCTAGGTGAGGACGATGACCAGTCATCTAATAAGGGAACTGGTTAGCTTTCTTCGTCCCGGATCACAGATAGTGAGTCACGTGACGACTCGATACGGGACGTCATGCGGATGGCCCTGAGACAGCTGCAGCTGGACATCCCACAACTAGAGGAATCCACCCTTGGAACTTCCTTCTTCAGGTGTGGTCAGGCCCCTCCTCCCTTTTCTGTCCCTCCGTCAGAGGAGTACCTGAGGGAGTTACACGGTTGTTGGCGGGACCCAAAGTTATTTGCACACCTCTCTGCAGATGGTCGAATACTGGTGGCCATTCATGATCCAGCTGCGGTGGGCCTGGATTGCATGCCTGCGATCGAACCTGCTATTGACTTGCTTGTCGTCTCACCAGAGGATACTCTTCACAGGGAGGTCCGATGTACGTGACCTCAGTGTCGTGTCATGGATGAGTTCCTTTGCAGAACTTATCAAGCCGGAGCGCATGCTGGCCACCTCGGCAATTCTATGGCACACCTTCTGCTTGCCCTTTCCACGTCCCTTCAGGGTACCGACGGTATGGCAACGGCGGTGAGCTTTAGCGATGCGGCGCTTCAGGCCTTTGCATTTATGACACGAGACCTTGGACGCCTGATGCCGTTCTTGGTCCAGGCTCACCGATAGGTCTGGTTGGCGCGATCAGCTCTGTCTGAGCCATCTCGTAGGACACTCCGTGATGTCTCGTTTGTGCCAGGGGAGTTATTTGGTTCGGCTGCCTTGGCAACGCTAGAACAGACTGACCAGGCACGTCAAACAAGGTAGTAACTGTTGAGTCTTAGCAAGGTGATGCCCCTTCCTCCTCCTCGGTATCTAAGGCGCCCACCAGCTGACCTGAGTAGTGAGTTGCAGCCTCGGGGTCGCAACCCCCCAAGCGGTCTTTACCCTCATGAGGTTCAGCATAGACCCAGCCGGGACTTTCAGGAGCCGGCCCGTAAACCAGCTGTATGGAGCAAGGGCTTCAGGGAGACGGTGATGTTGCCAGGCCGACAGTCAGATACTTTTCCCATCAGCAGCTCAGTTACTGGGCTGCTCATGTCGTGGAACCATGGGTGGTTGCCATCCTGACCCATGGTTACCGGCTACAGTTCCGATGGTACCCTCTCATGTCACGCCGGGTCAGAATGACTATGAGTTCCGACCCGGTGAAGGCTCGAGCGCTGGACCAAGAGCTTTCTACCCTCTTGGCCAAAGGTGCGATCGAGGCAGTGGACCCTTTGCATCCGCCAAGGGGCTACTAATCAACCTACTTCCTCATACAAAAAAAAAAGTTGGGCGGGTTCCATCCATTTTAGATCTGAGGGGACTCAATCAGTACCTAAAGGTGCTTCTCTTCCACATGCTCACGATAGCCGAAGTTCTTCAGGTTGTCAGGAAGGGGAAGTGGTTCAACTCAGTAGACTTGAAGGATGCTTATTTTCATGTGCCCATTGCGGCAGAACATTGCCGCTTTCTCAGGTTTGCCTATCGGGGTCGCCACTGGCAGTACCGTGTGCTCCCGTTCGGACTCTCCTTTTCCCCGCGGGTGTTCA
>JBBPBX010002931.1:48935-82292 GCA_038048925.1 Garcialebias charrua
CTACTAGGCAAACTGACTTTTGTCACTCGGGTGGTCCCCTTAGGCCTACTATCTCTTCGCCCCTTTCAAAGGTGGCTCAACAGTTTTCACCTAGATACCAGATGACACAGACATCACAGGCTCACAGTGACACGGCCATGTCTCCATGCCCTGGTTCCATGGAGAGATGAAGATCATTTGTTCCAAGGTGTCCCCATGGGAGTCATGGTATGTCGCAGGGAAGTAGTCACGACGGATGCCAGCTCTACAGCATGGGGTGCTATGTGGCAACACAGAGCGATCCACGGCCGTTGGAGCGTAAGAGACCGCACCCAGCAGAATGTGCTAGAGCTACATGCAGTACATTTGGCACTCAGGCACTTCCTGCCCCACCTGGAGGGGAAGCGTGTCCTGGTTCGGCCGGATAACACCTCTGCTGTCCACCACATCAACCATCAAGGTGGCATCAGGTCAGTACAACTTCTCAGAGTGTCCAAGATGCTCCTGGAATGGGTCTCCACTCGTCTGATGACCCTGCGAGGAACATACTTACCAGGACGGCAAAATCTGGTTGCAGATTTTCTCTCCCGCCAGGGGTCTACCCCGGGGAGTGGTCCTTCCACAATGATGTGATACAGATGATTTGGGATCATTTCGGTCAGGTGGAGGTGGACCTGTTTGCCACAGAGGAGTCAACCTAGTGTCCCCATGTGGTACACCCTTACGTGGGCATCTGGTGCGCTAGGCCAGGACGTGCTGGCTCATCCTTGGCCAAAGGTCCTTTTGTATGCCTTCCCACCCCTTTCTCTGATTTGGCCAACCCTTCACAGAGTCTTAGAGGAGGGCCACAGGATGTTACTGGTGGCCCCACGTTGGCCAGCTCGGCCGTGGTTTCCAATGCTGTGGAGCCTATGTCAAGGGGTCCCATGGCATCTTCCAACCAGGAGAGACTTGCTGTCTCAGCTGGGGGGGCGTTGCTGTGGCACCCCGACCCTCAACGTCTTCAGCCGTGGGTATGGCCACTGCAGGGCTAGGGTAGCAGCTGACTGGTGATTCGAGCCCCGTCGGACGTACCATCTAGGGCGCCAGGGCACCCTCTACTCATCAGTAGTATGATAACAGGTGGCATCTGTTTTCCCAGTGGTGTTTTGATCATAAGGAGAACCCAGTCTCATGTACAGGGGTGTTCCACTCCACTCTCCCTCGACACTTAAGGTCTATATGGTGGCAATATCATCTAACCATGCCGGCGTTGATTGCCGTACGGTGGGAAGCCATAACTTAGTGTCTCTCTTTGTACATGGTGCCCGCAGGCTGCACCTACCAATAGTTACACAGGCACCAAGTTGGGACCTGCCCGTGGTTCTCGATGCCCTGTGCCGCCTTCCGTTTGAGCCACTGACACAGGCGAGCCTCAAATGGCTTTCATGCAAGATGGCTTTTCAGCTGGCTATTGCCTCAGCAAAGAGGAATGGCGAATTGCATGCTCTCTCGGTCAGCCCCTTATGTCTCAGGTAGGACCCTGAGGGCTCTGATGTTACCTTGTGGCCCAACACTGCATTTATGCCAAAGGTGTTTTCTCGCTCTTACTGTAACAACCCATTAAGGCTGGCGCGTTTTCAGCCTGCTCCTGGCGAGAGATCTGAACTACTGTGCCCGGTGAGAGCATTGGAGGCGGACGTGGTAGCTACTGCCACTATACGACAGTCAGACCAGATGTTTGTGTGTTACGGGGGCCCTAGACTGGGCTACCCTCTTTCCAAACAGAGTCTCTCCCACTAGATTGTGGATGGCATCTGCCACGCCTACGTGGCAGGGCATGGTCCCCTGCCGGTCGGCATAAAGGCTCATTCTACCAGGAGTGTGTCCGCTTCCTGGGTTGCGCTGAGGGGGGTTCCACTGGACGCAATATGTACTGTTGCATCATGGGATTCCCCAAGCACATTCACTAGATTTTACCGGGTTAACGTGGCCACCCCTCACCCCCTGGGCCAGGTTCTTCTGCAAGAGTCCTCTGGGCTTCCTCAGTGAGGTATGTGCTCAGGATTCGTCATGACATTGTTGGCATTAGTCATTGAGTGCTTTCAGCACCACCCTCTGGCGGTCAGGAGGGATAAAATAGAACAAAAGTTACGGATCTAACTGCGGTTATATGAAACCCGGATGACTGCCAGAGCTTCTCAGTCACTCAGAATCCTTGCTTTGCACGAGAAGATTCTGTAGGACTGGATTAACAGATAATGCCAGGCTAAGTAGCCTCTTGATTGCTTATCCGGTCACACCTGTGTGACGTCGTTGATATAATTACTTGAACAGCACATGTGCAAAGGAAATATTCAGTGCTTTCAGCACCGCCCTCTGGAGGTCATCCGGGATTCATAGAACCGTAGTTACATCCATAACTTTTGTTTGATTGACTCTCAATTACGAATATCACAACACAGTTCAGCCCTATATCTGTAAATTAACTAAATTAAAGATTTTCTTATGTTAGCTTACGTTTAACTGAGGTGACCACCTTGAATTGGAATCACTACAAGTCAATCTATTTTACTCTCTGAGAGTTTCTTTAAAAACTTTCCAGTGGTTCATGCACTGTTTTACCAACAGAAAGAAACACACACACAAACATTAATGTCGCTGCCAAAGACAAAAGGGAAACACTTAAAAGAACCTGGAGAAACTTTGATGGGACTACAACATTTTGACTATTTTAAATGTTTTTGATGTGACAGGACTAAAGGCCCCCCCATAGCTCTGCGTTCGGCCGTACGCCGTACTACGCGCGCGTTCTGTGCGTGCGCGTTCGCCCGCACAGCTCTGCGTTCGTTCTCGCGTTTTCGCTCCAAATTCACAGCGCAGAGCGTTCGCTGATTGGTCATTTGCTGACACGCCTACTGAATTGATTGACAGGTCGGGGGGAGAAAAAAAAGGCGAGCCGGCAGCTTCACACAGCTTCAGCCGCAGCGGTGTTATATCTTATTAAAAAGTTCTAAAAAAAAATTTAAACAGGGAGCGCTGGTCCTGCAGCCCACAGCCCACCAGGAAATTTGCAGAACCTCGCGCAGCCACGTTGGACACGAGTTTAATTCGCTCGCGACAAATTCGATCATTTCCTCATGGAGTCAACGGAAGAGGAAGCGATCACATGACTTTTGGCAAAAAAACAAAAGAAAAGTCCAGATCAGGGATGAAGAAGGGTAATTTAAAACATTTGTGTCACATACAAAACAGTCTGGCGCCGGGCAGTTTATTGTGAGACAATGCGCCTCACATACGCCGCCGTAATATTAGAGCTTTTTACGTACATGGTACGCTTGTGCCTCTTCGTACGTACGGCGTACGTACGGCCGAACGCAGAGCTATGAGGGGGCCTTTAGTGTTGGGATTTGCTTTCTGAGTTTTGTTCAAAGACCTCTTCCCTCTAGGTCATGTGACACTACTGCGGCAGTTAGAAGCAATTAAGAGTTCTGTCAGTGTTTTCAATGAGAAAAAATATGTATTTTATTGCAAATTATGTTGCCATGGTAACTTGAAATGCCAATAAAAGTAATAGCACTCATCACAACACCGATATCTATTTGAAATAGCATTTGTGGTGGGAAACATTGTGGTTTGGGCCACATTAAAGTTGATGGAAGAGTAAAACCCTTTCAGGTGGATAATAATATGTGTCCCCATTTAACTATAATTGTAGAACCTAATCTTGACTTAATCTTTGCTCTTACCTGGATCTTGACTGGCCAGCTGAAGTTGGACACGTACACGTAGAAGGTGATGTTATGGTGAAGCCTGAAGTTGAACTTTTCACATGAGAAGCTGTCTCTGTGTTCCTTGATGTTGGTCTTCGCTATGATGGGCATCTCTTCACCTGAAATTGTGCCAACTGTAGGGGAGGGGAAGTGGGAGACAAAATAATAAACAGCCATATAATGAATGCGGATGTCATCCATGATTAAAAATAAACATCTGTATGAAATCCAACAAAGTTAAGTCAGGTCCTCTGGACAGTTTATTTTAGTTGAAATGTTTTGTCTTTCATCCACAATACTTCTTCACTCTGATAAACTGCAACAAACTCAGTCTTATAAATAGCAACTTCACATAGTGGGTGGTGCTCAGATGGTTTTTGGAGTTCCCTTATCAATCAGTCACTCGGTGCAACATAAATGCTATGGGCAATTGCGCTCCGCGCGATTACCTGAAGGAATAGAATGACGCCTTTACGGCAGGGGCGTCAGCGTCACGCCAGAGACCCCGCCCTCTGGGTATTTAAGGTGCTGACGCGCATCCTACTTCCTCTTATTGCCCTTAACCTCGCTTAAACCTGAACTTTCTTCATGGGACTTCTCTGTGCCTCATCGCTCGACCAGAGGTGAGCTTGCTCCCTACACATGGCGTACAGAGAATTCTTCCAGCGTACTTTCGCTAGCCCGGCACATTTTTCCTTAACCCCAAAGTATTTTCTTCTCCTCTTTTTGCAGACTGCTTCGCTCTATGGTGCTAAACTGCGTCACATTGCTTCTTCTGCTAATTTTGTAGCAGGCTAGCCAGCGAAAGCGACGCAACGGAGGAGACGTCTCAAATAAAAAGAAAAAGGATTTTGGAAGTACTCGCTCGTCTTGTTTCGGATATGCCTCCGGAGAAAGGAAAGCGAAAGACAAGACTTCCGAAAAAGACTAGCAGGACGGCGAGCCTGACCTCGCGCGCCTGCCTCAACGGATGCCGTTTTTCCCTCTCGGCGACGGACACCCATGAGGCCTGTCCTGTCTGCCTGGGAATGTTGCACGCGAACATGGCGTTGGATGCGCCCGAATCATGCCCACACTGCAGCCAGATGCTGGAGGCGGTGAGGAGGCACCGGGCGGACTTCTTTGCCAAAGCCATGGGCGCTGCTGCGGCGCCAACAGACCCGGACACGACTGAGCCTCTCACTCCCATGCCGGAGCTCGAGAGCATGGCTCTGGAAGACAGCACCCAGGGCGAATGGGGTGACAACCCAGACACGTTGGCTCCCATCGGGGACTTAACAATCGACTTTGACACTTGAGGCTTGATAAACGAGGACGAGATCTCGATTTCAGCCTCAGGTGAATTTTCTGCAGATGACGCCGAAGTTGAGTACGACGAACAGGGGGGAGACCTCTATCGCACCCCGGCGACTGTGCTCCCGGAGACTGACTTTTCAATCCCTGCTCTGATCGACTTGTGTCGCAGAGCAACGGACGCACTGCAGATCCCATGGCCAGAGCCTCCACCTTGTCAACAAGTCACGAGGTTGGTAGGAAATTACTTTTACTCAAAGCAGTAGTCCGCAACGAGGTAAAGAATGCCCATCTTTTCGGATTTCCTCACGGAGCTGACTCGCACCTGGACTCAGCCCAGGGCTCCCATGCTGCTGCAGCTCTCGCAGTTCCTCGACGTGGATGGGATGGATAAAGCGGGTATAGCCAACGTGCCACAAATGGAGGACACGCTGGCATCTCACCTGGCTCCCAGGTCATCCGGAATGAAACCAACTCTGCCCAACAAAGCCTGTCGAGCCTCGGCTTCTCTGCTCAAGAAATGCTACAGAGCTCAGGGCCTCGTGGCGCGCGCAATGAACGCGTCCGCCATGATGCAGGCGTACCTGGCTGAAAAACTACAGGAGCTCTAGGTAACGACGGACAGACAGGCTGCCGCTGACCTGCTGGAAGAAGCCTACAGGGCAACAGACTTTGTGCTCTGCATAATGGGGACAGCAGCTATTGCACAAGGCAGAGGCATGGCTGAGGTGGTCATCGCACAATGCCATCTGTGGATGACTCTGACTGACCTCCCGGAGGGACAGAAAATTCCTTTTCTGCACCACTCGATAGAGCCAACAGGATTATTCGGAAAAGCTCTGGATCGAATTCAGACCAGACTGGACCAGAGATGCAAACAGGCTAAGGCTCTCTGGGTAGGCATCCCCAGAAGAGCTTTCACCCCCCCCCCCCTAGGGAGTCAGCTGGGAGCAGGGCCCCGCAGCCTCGACACCACTCAACCACACGTGTCCCACCGCAAAAGCGGCCAGCATACAAGGCCGTGCACCGGCGGAGATCACCGCCGGACCCACCTCGGGCCGAACACGCCTGGAGTAAGAACAAATTTGTTCCCCGCCAGGCGGTCCGACTCAGGGCCTCTTCGGCGAATGGGGACGCCAAACAGAAATGGGCCTGACGAACCAGGCCCTCTTCTTGACTTTACAGGATCACCCGTCCACGTTGTATGGGAAATGACCTTTTCACGTCCAGACTTTGTTTGTAACATGGTACAAAAAGTTGGTGACTTTGTTTTACGTACAAATCATGTTTTTCCTGCTGTGAGTGACATAAAGTCAAATATGGCAACCACCTTCCTGGCCACCAGCTCTTATTCAATGGATTCCAGTAAGTGACAGGAGGGTCACAACAGAAGCCCACAGGCCAAAACCAGTGTCATACGTTCACAAAGGAAGTGGTGATGACATTGCAGTATGTGTAAACACTCAATGCAGAGCAGAAATGGCACCAGGGCTAAATCAGATTCCTCTTCCCTTTAATCGAAGGGGACTGGACTTTCTGTCACCAGCCAAACAAAAAACTGTTCAACACGGAGGACTATCTCGGACAGCTTCACATCCGCCTGCTGAAACTGTCCCCTTATCCTCAGTGGGCGACATGCCCTGCTCAAGCAATGATCCTGCAGCGTGTGACCATGCTCGCTGTACTGAATCAGTTCTGCTCTTAAACGACACCCCCCATCAGGTGAAACACAGCCCCCTGGAGGTTCATCAGGCCCCAGGGCACTGATAAGGCCGGAGGCCAGTGAACCAGACCCAACCATGAAACGGGCTGGAGTCAGGAGGTCTGCTCGTATCCAGAACTTGCACCCCCTCCGAACCATGACTCCCCACAAAAAGAGGAAAAACAGGCATTCTGTTCCGCTTTTGCCCAATAATGACAGCAGATTGCTTCTGCCTCCCAACACTCTTGGTCAGAGAGGTATGGAGGTACATCTGCAAGAGGGCCCTCTTCCTAACTTGGTTGGCCCTCAAGGGGCCACACAAATCAGGACCCTCGAGGAGGAGCTGGCTTCGCCACCTGCTCCTCTCCAGGGACCTGCCACGTCACCAGAAGGAACAGCCTCGCCACTTATGCTGAGAACTGTGGCAAATCTCAGCTTGGTGGCTGAGAGGAACAAACTGGTGGCCTCAGGTCTGCCTGAGAACGTGGTAAATACCATACAAAACGCCCGAGCTGTGTCAACATAGTCTCTCTACGCCCGGAAAGTGCGTATTTTTGAAGCTTGGTGCATGGAAAGAAATATTGTTTCTTATTCATGTGACTTGGTCCAACTCCTCACCTTTCTTCAAGACCTGCTGGAGAAAGATCGTTCTTTCTCAACCATCAAGGTGTTTTTATCAGCTATTTCAGCTTGTCACGAGGGCTGGGGGAGCAGGACGTCTGGCGCGCACTGGCTCATAATAAGATTTATGAAGGACGTGCTAGGGAAGAGACCCCCCAGCAGGATCTTGTCCCCTGGATGGGATCTTAGTCTGGTCTTGGGGGCTCTCTGTGATCCCCCATTGGAACCATTGAGCGACATTAAGATAGATCTATTATCTTATAAGATCGCTCTGATATTGGCCCTGTGCTCGGCGAAACGTGTGGGTGACCTCCATGCTCTGTCTGTGCACCCAATGTGTACCAGGTTTGCCCCTGACGGGTCAAAGGTCACCCTAAGGCCTAATCCTGCGTATATCCCTAAGGTCTTGACTCTGAACCCCAGAAGTCTGGACTTTGATCTCTCGTCTTTTCCTCCTGCTCCTGTCCCCACTCAGGAACAGAAAAGGCTGAAGGCACTCTGCCCTGTGAGAGCTTTAAGCGCTTACATGCAGAGAACAACTGAATGGAGGAAAACAAACCAACTGTTTGTGTACTTTGCGGCCCCAGCTACTGGTAGGGCCCTATCAAAGCAGCGCCTCTCACACTGGGTGACTGAGGCCATAAAAAGGGCGTACAGTAGCAAAGGTCAACAGGTGCCCTCTGGAGTGTGTGCCCACTCCACTCAGGGCTTGGCCACCTCGTGGTCATTGTTCAAGGGTGTACCAGTTGCAGACATCTGTGCGGTTGCGAACTGGAGCTCTACAAATACAGGTGGTCCCCGACTTACGAGCGCCCTGACCTACGAGCGTCCGACTTTACGAGATTATCATAATTAATAAAAATATGAAATTAAAAAAATATATATACATATATTTTTTTTTTGTGTGTGTGTTTAACTGTTCTTAATTTTATGTGTACAGCACTTTGTTGCAGCTGTGAATGTTTTAAATGGCTTTAAAATACGTAAAGTATCATTATTATTATTATTTTTTATAATTTCATGCTTTTTTGAACAACTTCCTGCGGGAACCAGGAACCGGAAATACTGCCTCCGCCATTTTACATTCATTAGTTCCAGAGTCTCGGCACTCTGCAGTCGGCTTTTGGAGGACTGTTTCTCCCATAAGAGGATGTCTCATATGGATAAATTAACTGGAAACACTCCCTGAACTCTGTGAATGTCTCAGGACTGGAGCAGCAGCCGCGATCGCTCCGCCGATCGCTCCCACAGCGCCGCGCGAGACCAGCAGCTCATGGTATGAACTAAGGCTAACATGCTAACATGCTCCACCAGAGCTGCAGCTTTGACAGCCGGCTTTGTGCGATCAGAGGTTCCTGGAGCTCGCCTCGATGTCGGACTGGAAGCAGAAGATATCGGGGGACACCCAGCTAACTTGGAATAACAAAGCCGACAGCCTTTTTGAAGCTGCAGCTAAACTGGACTGCCCGTAACTGCGCAGCGGACTCGGTGGGGCTAATCTAATGCTAACAGGTGCTGCTAATGGCGGCGCTGGCAGACGGCTTTTGGTAAGTTATTAAAACTTATTAAAACTTTTTTCTGGCTCCAAATGTATGAAGATAGCATACTAACAGTCCTTCCTGTAAAGGGTTTGGACAGCATGGTGCTACAGGAAGCCTGGGAGCTCGGACGTAACACAGCGGAGGGAGGCAAACAGCTCAGCTCAAAGTAAGAAATTAATTTTTTATATTTTTTATTCATATTTTAAAGTATTTTAAAGTGTTAGGATAGTTGAAATGCTTTGTAACTGTTCATTACCGCACATGTACATGCTCGTGCGGTATATAAAAAAAAATTTAAAAAAAAAAGGTAGTCCCGAATTACGAATTTTCGGTTTACGATCAACTCATAAGTACGGAACTCGCTCGTAAGTCGGGGACTACTTGTACGTTTGCAAAGCATTACAGTTTGGACCTTACTGCGTGTGATGTCACTCAGGCTGTCCTTTCTAACACACAGTAGAAAGCGGCCTTGAGATGCCTATTGAATAAAGGCGGACGTTCACACTAGGATGCATTTTACTGAGCATTTCAAGGGCGTGAATGAATTACGTTCCCATAGCATTTATGTTGCACCGAAGTGACTGACTGATAAGGGAACTGAAAGTTATGCACCATAACTCATGTTCCCTGAAGGAAGGTGTAGTAATATAGGCGAATATTAGCCGTTAGTGTAAATAGACACTTACGGGGTCAGTTTACTGACTTACCTATATTTTAGGTGCAAGGTTTGAGCAGGTCTTATCTGCACAAATCTACCACCAATTCACGAGTTCACACTTTTTCTGGTATTAAATTGCTTTAAAGTGACTAGACAAAATGTAATTTCATGAGAGACTTCAACTTATATTGGTCCACCAGAAAATAGACCTTTTATTGAAATAATCATAAAAGTACATTAAACACTTGTATCGACATTAGCTCTGAGTTACTAACTACTTTGACAAGAATTCAAATTAAAAACAGACAGTTAGGGTCTAACTTACTGTTGGTACATTTACTTAACAGATTAATGACTTAAGAAAAATAAGAAATAAGAGGAAGAAAATAGGATGAATGAAAGCTAAGTTTAACGGAAGTTAATTATTTTGAAATGACAGGGTGACACTTTCCAGAACAGGTCCAGCTAGACTTCTCACCCGTGCAACATACAATCAACGCCTCGTTACCTGGTGAAGATACTTCTCTGGAGATAAGAGCAACAAAGTTTTGTGGACACTAACGGACTGTGTTGTCCAGTTTGACGTCCAGTTGACCTCCGCGCGTGTATGGCTGACAGACGAGCAGAAGTGCGCTTTTTCCGGCAGGAACAGAGCCAGCTCCTGGCTGAGTTTCAAAATAAAACTACAGAAAACAAATTCTTTCAGAAATGAGTGAATGAGGCACAGTAAGCTTTACTGTAACTCCGACTGAGAACGTAGGTCTAATTGACATTTGACCAGGACATTCACCAGCTTCCAGAGAAAACCAAGTTGTTTAGTTAGTTCTCTCCTTCGACACTGAAGAAAGTACAGGGAGTGTCCCTTTAAGAAGGGGGTGTGACTTAGTCACATACTTCCTGCTGATTGGTTGTCTTACCACTAGAGAGGGTGTGACTTTGCAAGTCAGTGAGTTTGAGTGACAGATAGGGTAGACAGTAAATAGAGAAACATGCGTCAGAAGATGCAGGTGCATGTGAACAAGCCATGTAATTTGTTTTGAGAACAGATTCATTGTTTTTAGAAAGGACGGGAGACAGAAAGCAAGTTATGTCTAGAACTTTTCCTTCGTTCCAAAAACACTTCAAACAAATACGAACGGATTGTTCAGTCAACTTTAGACAGTTATTCTGCATAGAGCAGACAGTTTAAAGCAAGATCATTCTGAGGTGTTCTCTTAACTTTGGCATATTTAAAATATACCAGCTTAGTAAATCATCATTAAATGACAAAAATATACTGTTGATCAATTTTGAATTAACACACATTAAAAGAAAGTTATTTCTGATTGATTGGTGTCCATTACCCCTCCCTGGGCTGCCACCTTACCGTGGTGGAGGGGTTTGAGTGTCCCAATGATCCTAGGAGCTATGCTGTCAGGGGCTTCATGCCCCTAGAAGGGTCACCCAAGGCAGACAGGTCCTAGGTGAGGGACCAGACAAAGTGCAGCCCAAAAACCCCTATGATGAGTGAAATAAATGGACTAAGTTTTCCCTCGCCCGGACGCGGGTCACCGGGGCCCCACTCTGGAGCCAGGCCCGGAGGTGGGGCACGCTGGCGAGCGCCTGGTGGCCGGGCTTTTACCCATGGAGCCCGGCCGGGCACAGCCCGAAGAGGAGACGTGGGTCCCCCTTCCCATGGGCTCACCACCTGTGGGAGGGGCCAAAGGGGTCGGGTGCAATGTGAGATGGGTGGTGGCCGAGGGCGGGGACCCTGGCGGTCTGATCCTCGGCTACAGAAGCTGGCCATTGGGACATGGAATGTCACCTCTCTGGTGGGGAAGGAGCCTGAGCTAGTGTGTGAGGTTGAGAGTTTCCGACTAGAAATAGTCGGACTCACCTCAACGCATGGCTCTGGCTCTGGAACCAGTTTCCTTGAGAGGGGTTGGACACTCTTCCACTCTGGAGTTGCCCCTGGTGAGAGGCGCCGAGCAGGAGTGGGCATACTGGTTGCCCCCCATCTTGGTGCCTGTACGTTGGGGTTCACCCCGGTGAACGAGAGGGTAGCCTCCCTTCGCCTACGTGTGGGGGGACGGGCTCTGACTGTTGTTTGTGCCTATGCACCAAACGGCAGCTCAGACTACCCACCCTTTTTGGAGTCCTTGGAGGGGGTATTGGAGAGTGCGCCTCCTGGGGACTCCCTTGTTCTACTGGGGGACTTCAACGCTCACGTGGGCAATGACAGTGAGACCTGGAGGGGTGTGGTTGGGAGGAACGGCCCCCCTGATCTGAACCAGAGTGGTGTTCTGTTATTGGACTTCTGTGCTCGTCATGGATTGTCCATAACGAACACCATGTTTAAGCATAAGTTACGCAACTGGTAGAGCTGCTGCCTCTCAGCGAGAAGGTTGCCGGTTCAAATCCCGGTCCGGGGCCTTTCTGGGTGGAGTTTGCATGTTCTCCCCGTGCATGCGTGGGTTTCCTCCGGGTACTCCGGTTTCCTCCCACAGACCAAAAAACATGCTTGTTAGGCTGATTGGTGACTCTAAATTGACCCTAGGTGTGAGTGTGAGAGTGGATGGTTGTTTGGTGTGAGTGAGACAGGTCCCTCTTGTAAATGAGTCCCCGTGACTCAACGAGGCTAGCCTGTATAAATAAAGGTTGAATGAATGAATGAATGAATAAGGGTGTCCATATGTGCTCTTGGCACCAGGACACCCTAGGTCGCAGTTCGATGATCGACTTTGTTGTCGTCTCATCTGATCTGCGGCCGCATGTCTTGGACACTCGGGTGAAGAGAGGGGCGGAGCTGTCAACTGACCACTACCTGGTGGTGAGTTGGCTCCGATGGTGGGGGAGGATGCCGGTCAGACCTGGCAGACCCAAACGTATTGTGAGGGTCTGCTGGGAACGTCTGGCAGAGTCTCCCGTAAGACGGAGCTTTAACTCCCACCTCCGGGAGAGCTTTGAACACGTTCCGAGGGAGGCGGGGGACATGGAGTCCGAGTGGGCCGTGTTCCGCGCCTCTATTGTCGAGGCAGCTTATCGGAGCTGTGGCCGCAAGGTTGTTGGTGCCTGTCGTGGTGGCAACCCTCGAACCCGGTGGTGGACACCGGCAGTGAGGGATGCTGTCAGGCTGAAGAAGGAGTCCTATTGGGCCTTTTTGGCTTGTGGGACCCCGGAAGCAGCTGATAGGTACCGGCAGTCCAAGCGGCATGCGGCTCGGGTGGTTGCTGAGGCAAAAACTCGGGCGTGGGAGGAGTTCGGAGAGGCCATGGAGAATGACTTCCGTACGGCTTCGAGGCGATTCTGGTCCACCATCCGGCGTCTCAGGGGGGGAAAGAGGTACGAGACCAACACCATTTATGGTGGAGGTGGCGTGCTACTGACCTCAACTCGGGATGTTGTGAGTCGGTGGGCGGAATACTTCGAAGACCTCCTCAATCCTACTGGCACGTCTTCCACTGAGGAAGCAGAGCCTGGGGACTTTGGGTCGGGTTCTCCGATCTCTGGTGCTGAGGTCGCCGAGGTGGTTAAAAAGCTCCGCGGTGGCAAGGCTCCGGGGGTGGATGAGATTCGCCCGGAGTTCCTTAGGGCTCTGGATGTTGTAGGGTTGTGTTGGCTTACGCGACTCTGCAATATCGCGTGGACATCGGGGGCAGTTCCCTTGGATTGGCAGACTGGGGTGGTGGTTCCCCTATTCAAAAAGGGGGACCGTAGGGTGTGTTCCAACTATAGGGGGATCACACTCTTAAGCCTCCCTGGTAAGGTCTATTCAGGGGTTCTGGAGAGGAGGGTCCGTCGGATAGTCGAACCTCGGATTCAGGAGGAGCAGTGTGGTTTTCGTCCTGGTCGTGGAACACTGGACCAGCTCTACACCCTCAGCAGGGTCCTGGAGGGTGCGTGGGAGTTTGCCCAACCAGTTTACATGTGCTTTGTGGACTTGGAGAAGGCATTCGACCGCGTCCCTCGGGGGGTTCTGTGGGGGGTACTCCGGGAGTATGGGGTACCAGGCCCTTTGATAAGGGCTGTTAGGTCCCTGTACGACCGGTGTCAGAGCTTGGTCCGCATTGCCGGCAGTAAGTCAGGCTCGTTTCCGGTGAGAGTTGGACTCCGCCAAGGTTGCCCTTTGTCACCGATTCTGTTCATAACTTTTATGGACAGAATTTCTAGGCGCAGCCAAGGTGTTGAGAGGATCCGTTTTGGTGACCTTAGAATCGCTTCTCTGTTTTTTGCAGATGATGTGGTCCTACTGGCTTCATCAGTTCGTGATTTACAACTTTCACTGGAGCGGTTTGCAGCCGAGTGTGATACGGCCGGGATGAGGATCAGTTCCTCCAAATCCGAGGCCATGGTCTTGAGCCGGAAAAGGGTAGCATGCCCTCTCCGGGTCGGGGAGGAGGTCCTGCCCCAAGTGGAGGAGTTTAAGTATCTCGGGATCTTGTTCACGAATGAGGGAAAACTGGAGCGTGAGATCGATAGGCGGATAGGTGCAGCGTCCGCAGTGAAGCGGGCGCTGTACCGGTCTGTCGTGGTGAAGAGAGAGCTGAGTCAAAAGGCAAAGCTCTCAATTTACCGATCGATCTACGTTCCCACCCTCATCTATGGTCATGAGCTTTGGGTTATGACCGAAAGAACAAGATCTCGGATACAAGCGGCTGAAATGAGTTTTCTCCGCAGGGTGGCTGGACTCTCCCTTAGAGATAGGGTGAGAAGCTCAGTCATCCGGGAGGGACTCGGAGTAGAGCCGCTGCTTCTCCACATCGAGAGGAGCCAGTTGAGGTGGCTCGGGCATCTGGTTAGGATGCCTCCTGGACGCCTCCCTGGTGAGGTGTTCCGGGCATGTCCCACCGGGAGGAGACCCAGAGGAAGACCCAGGACACGCTGGAGGGACTATGTTTCTCGGCTGGCCTGGGAACGCCTTGGGATTCCCCCGGAGGAGCTGCTCCAAGTGGCTGGGGAGAGGGAAGTCTGGGCCTCCCTACTTAGGCTGCTACCCCCGCGACCCGACCTCGGATAAGCAGAAGAAGATGGATGGATGGATGGTGTCCATTAATTCAAAATAATTATAACAAAATAGTGTCCACTTGTCTCCTTGAGAGTTCCAAGACAAGTAACACTCAGAGTTTCAGAGAGATGTGAAGCGGCCCACATCCAGTAATTGACATGAGAGTGCTGTCCCACTACAAAGGGAACGAGGTGCAACATACTTGGCCCTTTTCAATGCTGAAAGCTCGGTGAAGTGCATTTTGGAGGAAGTAGGATGGGCGTCAGCACCTTAAATACCCAGAGGGCGGGGTCTCTGGCGTGACGCTGACGCCCCTGCCGTAAAGGCGTGATTGTATTGCTTCAGGTAACCGCGCAGAGCGCAATTTCCCATAGCATTTATGTTGCACCTCGTTCCCTTCCTTCAGGGAACATGAGTTATGGTGCATAACTTTCAGTTTTTCTTCTTTATCAGTCTCAACAAGAAGCATAGTATTGGTACAATTTGTAACTGTGTGGTTTACAATCGTATCAGTTTTTGGTATTTTTGCTGCAAGACTTGGGCCAATATTCACAAAACCTTCATTACATCCATCCACATTTTCATTCTTGTCATACATTTCATTTCCGTCCTTTACAAAATACTCAGGAGTACTGTACATGTTCTTGTTTTCTGATTTTTCAAGACACTATTCATTATTCTCCACGTGTTTTTACATTACTTTCATCTAATATCTTCATATCCAGTTCAAAATCCTCCTGTATGTCTACAAATGGCTGAACAGTCTTGCCCCTGCCTATCTCGCTGATTTGATACACCCATATGCCCCACGACGTGCTCTGAGGTCGGCGGACCAGGTACTTTTGACAATCCTAGGGACTCGTCTTAAGCGCAGAGGTGACAGGGCTTTCTCTGCAGCAGGCCCAAGACTTTGGAACGAGTTACCTCTGCTCGTCAGACAGGCCCCCTCACTCTTGGTGTTCAAATCCCGTCTGAAGACCCATTACTATTCTGTCGCTTTCAACACCAGCTGATCTATGTTTGGTTGTTTTATTTATGATCTGCGATGTTTTCATGTCTATTTTTTGTACTTCATTGTTGTGTGTTGCCTGTTGTTTGTTTGTTTGTACAGCACTTTTGGTTGGCCTTGTCACTGTTTAAAGTGCTCTATAAATAAAGTAGTATGGTATGGTATGGTAATAACTCACTATAATACTTCTTGTGTTTTCTTATTATCCACACCAACTTGTTTTTGTATTTCTTGTATCTCTTCTGTTTCTTTTGTTCTTAATTTCAAGAAGCACGAGTACAAGTTGTTCTTTTTTTACATGCATTTATTAACCCTTATGTCATCCATGGTTTATCAACAACACCTCGTTTTATAAATTTTTTGTTGTACACAATTTTTTTCATGCAGACCTACTAAAATATTCATAAATGCATCATATGCTCTATTTACGTCATTAACCGAGATGGTGTAGAGGCAGGGCAGCCAGCCGGAAGGTCCCGGGTTCGATCCCTGGTCACTGCATACCTCGTTGTGTCCATGGGCAAGACACTTAACCCCGAGTTGCTCCCGGTAGGACGGGCAGCGTCTTGCATGGCAGGCTACTGCTACCGGTGTATGAATGTGTGTATGAATGGGTGGATGGCTGGTACTGTGAAGCGCTTTGGGGCCCCTCATAGGGGGCTGGAAAGCGCTATATAAGTAAGCTCCATTTGCCATTTAACATACACATCTTTCCAATTTTTCTTTAACAAATCATTTTTTAATTTATCCAAGGATTTTTTTTACGTGTTTATCATATTTTTCTTGTTTGTGTCTATTTTTGTACTACATTGTTCGTTTTTGTAAATTGTGAAAACAGGTAAATGGTCACTTACATCTGTAGTCAAAATACCACTTATTATGTCTTTATTTATTATGTTTGTAAAAATGTTATCAATTGTTGCGACGCTATGAGATGTTATTCTTGTAGGTTTTGTTATCAATGGATGAAGATTTTGGCTTTACATTGAATTTATAAATGTACCAATGTTGTTTGTTTCTGTTTTGATACCCAGATCAACAAAGCTGGGCACCATACTGCTAGAGAGCGCTAATGCGCTAATCCGCTTATAGTGGACCTAAACTATTTGTCAGCTTTACAGCGGATTTACTAACTTTTATAATTCATAAGCGGATTTGTGCTGCACTTGGTGATGTATGAACATACAGTGTCTGAGTACTCCTGGAGACATGTGTTGTTATTTGTGGTAGCAGCTTCTTTGAACATACCCCAATCTGTGGTGTCGAAACAGTCCTGGAGTGCCTCTGAAGACCCCTCTGGCCACACTCGTATCTGCTTGCGAACTGGTTTTGTGACTTTCACCAGTGGCCTGTATGCTGGCTTTAGCATAACACAAATTATGATCAGAAGCACCGATGTGGGAGAGGGGGAGGGCCAAAAAATGAAAGGTAGCAGAAAGAAGAAAATATCTTATTATATCTGCCCCTTTTTTCAAACAATCAGTTCAAACAATAATACTCTTTCAGTAACAGAACAAAATGAATAACTCTTTCTAATTGTCTAACTAATACAATACACATTATGCTACTTCATATATATTTTTTAACAATTTAGTTTTGATCATAGTTAGTTAGTTTTGATTCCTACCTGATGTAATCACTTGTCTCCTCTATCACTGACCTCGTGTCTGTCTCCTTCACCCTTTGTTTTGTCATATGGTCAAAAAAGCATTATATATTAGTTGTAAAAATTACAGATCTTAATACAGTTTTTAAAAATAATGTTTGCACGTTATTGCTTGTGATTAAGTAGCTGTTCCCTCACTTCCACCTGCATTAGACCAACCTGTTGCCTTCCCCAGTCTGTCCTGATTCCTCTGTCATCTTCTCTTCCTTCTCTCCATCCTCACAGCTGAATGACATTAATTTTGTGTTAAGTAGGTTTAAAAATACAGCAGTCAAACCACAATAGAAATGAAACTTTACTTTAAATGATCTCCTTGTTGGATAACAGTTACTGACTGGACATTTCATCTGATCTGACTTACCTGATACATCACAACACACACCACTGTAGTGATATTAAATAAGACATTTAAACTCAAGTGTCCCTCTGCCAAAAAGGTTGGTAACATGCAAAGGTGGGCGCCAGACCGCTAGGGAGCGCTAATCCGCTTATAGCGGACCTAAACAATTTGTCAGCGTTACAGCGGATTGACTAACTTTTATAATTCATAAGCGGATTTGTGCTATTTTTATTTAAAATGCAGTACCGGTAATAACTAATTATCTATCAGTAAAAACGAAATGG
Source organism: Garcialebias charrua (assembly GCA_038048925.1). Classification (NCBI taxonomy): domain Eukaryota; kingdom Metazoa; phylum Chordata; class Actinopteri; order Cyprinodontiformes; family Rivulidae; genus Garcialebias; species Garcialebias charrua. The sequence goes on from JBBPBX010002931.1 coordinate 66,765, forward strand.
GGTAACGTTATTTTGTCTGCGGCGCACTGGCTCTCGTAGCTATCGATAGTAGAATCGATCCAACCCATGATGCACGTTGACTTCAAACTATGGAATGGATTTCCTGAACGGAGGTGTGTCTCATGAACCCAGAGTAACAAGACCCGCCTCACATTCAGGAAATCCAGTTCATAGTTTGCAGGCAGCTACAAACCTGAGGACTAACTGAGTACTCTGTTGGGTTTGTTTTGGCATCGTTTTGAAAGAGCTGGTCGTTTACTTATGGGTTTTTTTCATGGAGCTGGTCACAATTGGTTATGGATTGTTTTCATGGAGCTGGACGCTTGTTTCTGTCGCAAGATCTGACAACACTGGTGACTGGTGAGTAGCATCTTAGCTAGCAGCTAGCCGACTTTTCATCGTAACATGTGGGTTGTGTGGAAATATTTTACACTCAACACCGCAAGACAACAACTTTCAATGTTTGCAAAGCTATATAAACACATCTGCGTCACATTAAACCGTGGTCAAGTTAGTTTTACGCCGGACATTCCATCTATCTCAAGGGGCTTCAGCGGTGTGTTTTTCTTTTTCATCCCGGGGTGGGGGCTCTGTCTCCAGTCAGCTGCTTTCAGCTTCCCCTGGAGCTCCGTGTGGCTTCGCATCATATCATAATACAGCTACAATATAAAGCATGTAAAACACTAAAAACAGGAACATGTCTGTGTTGGTTTATGCCAAGAACTTAGCAGATGTAAAGCTATTTAATATTTTAATTTATTTATTCATTCATTTAAAAGAGACAAAATAAAACAAGTTCATCAAAAATAAAACATTGAATGAAGAGTGCAGAAAGAAGAAAAAAATCTTATATCACCCCATTATTTAAAAGAATATATAAAATAACTTTAAACAAACAATCACTTAACTCCATATCTGTAAAATTAACTGAATTATAACCATTTTTGAGTTTGGCTTATTTCAATTGCCTGCTGCAGCCATCTTCAATTCAAATGTATCCAAAAGTTAATCAGCAGTAAAGAAACATCAGTTTATTATTTCTTGAAAGATTTTTCAAAATCTGTCCAGAGGGTCATGAGATATTTTGCTAACAGACCAACACCATTGATTCCAAATAAATAACGTTATAATTTTAAAGAAAGATCTTATGCATTCTAAAAGTCCTTTGCTTATGCTTTGGGAATGAATCTCAGCTACTACCACACCAAATTTTATCTCAATTTTTGTCAAATTGACTGAGTTGTAGTCAATTTTGTGATTTTTAAGTTCAGTTAGCTGTGGCAGCCATCTTGAATTGGATGTATTTTAAAAGTCAACCAGTCGTAGAGAGCCATTCAGTGAATATTTCTTGAACGTTTAATCAAAATCTATTCAGTTGTTCATAAGATATTTTGCTAACAGACAGATGCAGAACAAACAATTGTTGACTTTTGGAAGCATGGGTGAAAGTAACTAAAAGTTTTAAGTAGTTACACGTTTTGTGTTAGCAGAATTTGCACCGCCAAGAGAAGATTAATGTTCTCTCTACTACAGACAAGTACAGTGTATACAAATATATTCATGCATGTCCAAAAAGGCAACTTGAGTTAAGTAGGTAAAAATATGGCACTGGGTGTAACATAAAAAAAACTAACAGTTGATGTCAATAAAAGAATATGTTTATTTTACAAAGTAGAAAAGAGAAAAAACAAACAGGCAAACACAGGGAAAAGGGACTTGACACATCTGAGGTGAAGCTCTTTATGGAGCAGCTGACGAGCTGCAACACCAAACACCTGTGGCAGCCAGGTAGACAGCAAAGTAGACCTGAAACACAGGAAAGGATAAGAAAAGGTGTCTCATGAAGAGAGCTCCCCATACTGGAGGTCAGGGACCGTAACAACCGCTAGTTGGCAGTTTAGTGCAAATATTGCATAACTGCTGGCTAGTGGCTACCAATTGTTGAATTTATTTAGCGGATTAGAAATTAGCTTCCCCTAATTTTCATAAGACATTAGTGCTTTTGAAATAGCGGACCTAAATAAATTAATTAGTGCTTTAGAAATAGCGGAACTAATTTTTGGATTAGCGTTGCCCAGCACTGGTTGTTGGTTTGTGAGGTGTTTTTTGTCAATCTACATACAGTTGTGTGTCTTCTGTCAGAGACCTCAAGGGAACCCCCTACTGTTAAGGTGTGATCTGTCAATTTACATGTATGCGTTACCTCAGCTTGCAATTTCCATATGATGGTGCGTGATTCTTAAGACTGTTATAACTCCACACGCTCACAGTTTGTTTCAGTGAATTGAAAAAGCCCTCTGGATAGAGGTCGAAACATCTTCTGCAACAAATAAAGTCCAGTTGATCTTGTATTGAACACCTTTTTGATTTCAACAACCACAGTGTTTATGTTTAAATTTCTACCGGTGTCTGCTTCTACAGATGGGTTTGAGTGAGTTAGCTCACAACAATAAGATCATGACATGTTGTGTTAAAGATATGGTAAAAGTAGACTTTTTTTTTTCTAAAATCAGTATGCAAAACTAAAATGTATTCAAATTAAACTGGATTAACAAATTGTTTAAATGTCGAATGGTCACATCAGATAAACTGAAACAAAAGATTTTTGTAAGTTTTCATCTTTTAATTACAAAAACAACTTTAATATATAACATACGCATGATTAGTCAATTTCAATTCATATCTGAACTTGTTATTACTGAAAATCATAAGAGTGAGAAAAGATAAATTTGAGGAAACACCACAATGCGACATTTTTGGCAAAGATATTTTTAAACCGAAGTTTAGAATACAAGAACTGAGAAAAAGCTAAGGTGAAAAGGCAAGCAGGTTTATTGTCCCCTGTTGAAGAGCAAATGGGGTAATTGGAAATACTCTCCATCCACCAACTTCTATTTTAGTGTGTGGATGCATCTAGGGTTAGAAAGCTTCCCATAAAAAACAGGGTTGCCACGTCAAAATCCAAAATGACTAATGCCATATACGTAAATCAGCCAACCAAATCATTTAAGATAACTACAGTATGCTTTCTAGTTTTGATATTGCCTAAAAATGTACTTTCCTCAAATGATTGGAGTGGCTGAAGATGCGTGGGTGGGGGGTGGTTCATATGATCAAAGCGACAAGTTATGATTTTATTTTTCTTACTTTGTAAATTCTTGGTTCCAAACTCAGGAGGTAACTGAAAGGACTGTGCTGTGCTCTGAGGAATGTCTCCAGGTATACTGGAAATATAGGTGCTGAGAGAGAAGGCTGAATGGAAGTAACCTTGTTTGTATGGTTCTTTTAGATTGGGGATGAGTTCCCAGTAGGAGGAGGGACTCAAGTGTACTTAAGTGGCCAGGAATAGGTATTCCAGGTAGCCCACAATAAATCTGCAGACAACAGGTAAGTAAGATAATCTTTTGTATTTCTCAAATTGGTTCCTGCCAGGAGTCCAACAGATTCTTAAAGCCATTTAGAGAGGTCAAGGTCAAGAACTTCAGATATTTTTGTAAGATATTCCAGGAAGCAGGAGCAGAGTAGGAGAAGGCCCTTTTTCCAAGTTCAGTCCTCACTGAGGGAACACTGCAGGTAATCATGTCGTGAGAGCGCACGCTGTAGCTGCACTCACGCAAAGACATGTAGGAGGAGATGCATGAGGGCAGCAGACCAAGAAGTGATTTAAAGATGAAAATGTACCAGTGGAAGAGTCTATAAAGAAGATCCTGCTGTGCTAGCACGATTCTGTCATTATTGTAGGACAATGTGAGTGTCACATGTGAGCTAGGTTATTTCTATGACTTTGTCTTGATCCTGGTTGTAGTCTAAGCACCAGGCCTGCTTTAAATAATTGATAACCAAGAAATGTGTGATTGGTTGAAAGTACCCTCAGAACCCCCCCTTATTTTTACAGATGACAGAAATCCATCCTGGACACATTCAAAATGATGGAAATCCGTTGTAGCGCTGGAAAACTTTAATCCATGTGGAAGTGGCAAAACTGAGGATAGGATGGGAGTGACAAGGATGGATAAGAATGAGATCATCAGAGGTACAGCACATGTTGAACAACTGGGAGATAAAGTTAGAGAGACCAGACTGAGATGGTTTGGACATGTCCAGAGGAGGGACAGTGGGTATATTGGTAGAAGGATGTTAGAAATGCAGCTGCCAGGAAAAAGACAAAGAGGAGATGTATGGATGCAGTTAGAGAGGACATGGAGGTAGTTGGAGTGAGGACAGAGAGAGAGATGGAGGAGGATGACTCACTGTGGAGACCTCTGAAGAATAAAACTAAGTAAGCTTTTCCATGGCTTTATAGAAAACGATATTTTCTTGATACCACTGTTTGAATTTGAAACCTATAGTGTGATGATGGGGAGTGTACGATGAAAAATCCCAGATGTTGTGGGGAGGGGAGGACTTTGGCCATGTGACACGTTATCTATGTGAACGGACAAGGCGTGAAAAAACGAGGATCAACACTTTGAGGGCAGAGTCTCCAAAGACTAATTATTCCTGTGACAAAATGGAAACCGAGCCACCATTGTTCTCGCTCCACTCACTCACACATGTAGTTTGAAACACAAAAAGAAGTGGAAGAGCCACGTTTCTCTCTGAAATGGACTTTTAAAAAAAACATTATCTTAAGTGAGTGCAAAGGAGAGGCTCTGATGAAGGTGGTGTACAGCAAAGAAGAATGTAGCCTACGGAGTCCCCCTTCTTTGGGGACCTCCTTAAGTGGCCTTAAATAAGATAATAAGGACGGTGGGCAGAAAAGAGAGGACTTTGTCTGCTGGCATTAGTGCGACGGCCATGTTAGCGGTGATATCTTTGAGGGGGGGTTGTACAGTGCCAGTAATGAGACAGGGTTGCCTTCCCTTGCCGGCCTAATTAATCCTATATTTTCATAGCGTATAATCACTGCCCACAGTGCAGCTTTGTGCTCGCTGCAGAAGAGAGACATCGGAGGAGCTTTATCTGTCGCCCCATCTTCCTCCTCTCACACTCCATCTTTCCCTCTCCTTCTTCTCTCTGCAATTTATTACACAGGCAGAGTGAAGTGAAACCCCACAGTATGGACCTATCTGTCATCTCTACATTATCAGGAAAACACACTGCCTACCATATTGTGCTACAAGGGGCTTCGGCAAATTACTATTTTTATGGGACATGATAAAGGAAATGCAGCCTTGTGTTCAAATACGTTACTGTCGTGGAGAAAACTGGAAGGATTGAGTGTTTCAGACCGCTGTGCGTTTTTGATCTTTGCGTTTATGCTGTTAACGTCTGATGGATAACACAACACATGGCCGCGTGCTCATAAAACCCTGTTCCTACACAGATAAAACACAATAAAACATTTAAAATGCAATACACTCTCAAATAATATGGGTACATAGGGTAGGAACAACTTGGAAAAACAACAATTTTACACTAATGGTACTTATACAAGTTGGATAAAAGTTCCTAAAAGTCTTTTATGACTTTTCATGATTACTTTTTTCGGACAAACTTTGAATGTTGCTTTTATATTTGGTTATTTTCTGGCTTAAAACTTTCAGACTAATTGTTTCCAAAGAGCAGAACATGCAGTGTAAGTGGATAAATTGTGCTCCTGTGTTATTGTATGTATTTATGTTTGGTACTCTGCAATGACCTCATCATTAACGGTGCCAACGTTTGAGCATTGAAGCGCTCTTATTACTGTTCGCTCGTTTTTCTTCAGTTATATCAGGGTTTGTTTAAATCCACTCCCGAGCATCATAAACCCACCAAACACCAAACCTTTAGTAGAAGTGCATTATATGTTTTTATGAAATTAACAAGAAAACAAAAGATTTTTAACATGGACATTAAATAGTTACAGTCTTGGTGGTTGTCTCAAACTTATCTCAACGTTGTCACGGGTGTCTTAAACTCGTTTTAAATACACAGGAGTTTTCTTTTGATGGATGACATATCCAGGTCTAAAATCCACATTAATTATAAATAATAATTGTAAAAAAAAATATGAAAACTCTATTTTCATTTAAAGTATGAACTCCGAGATTAAAGCCCTCTAGATAAAATTGAGAACTTGGGGATGGCTGCTGAGGGACAAAGTATAAAATAATATCCTGATGCATGCTCAATAATCCAGGTAGATAAATCTAACAGTGGTCCTCTGGATGGGTTCTGGATCCATCGTTGAACAGGGTTAGGGGACTCCATGTTCAACTGTCCCCTTCTTACAGTGCTGGTATTGCTAGTATCACTCAGCCCTCTGTGAATAGCAAGCGGCCATCAGGGCACTAACGATCCATCGTTAGGCTGATGGTCCTCCTTTTGCATGAACAGCTAGTTCTGGATGTCAACAGCAAACTGGTTGACCCACTATGAGAAGGTGCTGTTTATGAGACTGAGTTTGTAGCAGTGCCTCAGACTGAAGAAGTCTTTTGGATAAAAGACAAAAATGTTTCAACAAGAGGAATCCGTCCAGAGAACCTGACTTAAACTTAGTTAGATATAAATAATGGTTTGCAAGCGGTGCCCACAAAAATAAGTTGTCATTACAAAAACCTTCAAAACACAGTCGGGCTCTTTGGTTGCTTTGTTGCAAACACTCAGAATTCATGGAAACAGCCAGTGGTGGACACAGCTCCATTAATTCACTAATCGTGGAACTAACTTTCTGTTCAATGGATTAACGTTTACACTAACAGAAAACCTTTAGAGAAATTAACTTCCACTAAACTTAAACATGGCCCAGTCCACTTTTTTAAAGACAGTTTTCTGTACTAAAAGCGTACAGGAGAATCATAATTTACACAGAACATTGTTATGCCACGTGGAGCTAAGCAAAGCCAATGTTCTGTGGTGTCACCACCTCACAGTGCCCAAATCAGAACAGAACAGAAAAATACCATTAAGAACCCATTTCCACACTCAGAAACATCATCAACTTTCAGAAACATTGCATTCCTACCTAGCCTGGTTAAAACCAGACCCTTGTCCTTCACTTCGCTTCGTACTAGGGTCTGGACTTTCTCCATAGAGAACCGATTCTTGCTGGAGGCGTGGCCTCTGCTGAGGAACAAAACCATTGGATCTTAGAAAAATTTTGAACAGGGAAAAGCATTCTTCTCACTTCCCCTCAGAGCCATATATGGCTGCTCCCCCGTGGTTTGTTGAACTTGACATCTGCTCCGCCTCCTGCTGCATTTTCTCTCGCTGCTGCTGCATATTCTGTGTTTATATGTTAATAAAACATTCTAAAAAAATAAAATAAAACCATGGATCGCTGGTCCAGCACACCAGAAGACCAGAAAATCTGATGGGACTCGGGCAGCAACGTAAAACCCGAGTTTAATTCTCTCGTGACAACCTGAGGCATTTCCTCATCAGCGGAGGGAGAGGAGGAGGAGGAGGAGGGAGGAGGGAGCGATCACTTGACTTTTGGCCAAAAAAACAAAAGAAAACTCCAGATAAGGGATTAAGAAGGGGAATTTAATACATTTGTGTCACATATAAAACAGTCCTTCAAAAGTCCTTCAAAACACAGTCGGGCTCTTTGGTTGCTTTGTTGCAAACACTCAGAATTCATGGAAACGGCCAGTGGTGGACTGAAGGATAAATCACCGTTATATACGTTATTATGATTAAACCTATATTACAAGTGTTCTCATTCACAACTGTGTTTCATGTAATCACAAAGGTTTTATACAATCATGTTTAGATGCTTAGTACACGTGTGCACATAGTAATCTTACCGGAGTGCAGGTAGACAGACTTGCAGCTTCGAGCAGCTCTTTGAGGCCAAACTCTAACACATTCCAGGGGGGAAGGGCACGCATGCAGACCTAAGAACAGAAACATCTTTATTATACCACACACATCAGAAATACACTTAGTTTATGCAATACACTTAGTTTAGGACACAGAATGTTCACAGGATAAATATAAATGTAAAACCCGTTTGAATCTAAACTCTTATACTTAAACAAAGAGGCACACACAAATCTAATGCAGGTCACAAGCAGAAGACCTTGGGCCTGCCACCTTGGGCCTGCCATAAATCTCAGTTGCTTTGGCAACCATCGTTATCAGGAGGCTGGCCAATGAGACAACAGGAGAAGCCCAAAACATTTTATGATATCACATACCACAAGAGAGGGTGATAGGCATTCCTTGAGACGACTTCGAGCGGACAGGTCTGTTTTCAATGAATCTCTGATCGTGTGCACACTGATCTAAATAATGTCTGCTTATTCTGTTAACCTGTATCTTTTTCAATAAATCATATTTTCTTCAAGAGACGCCTGGCTCATTTGAACACCCAAACTGATTCCTTCAGTTCTGGTGACCCCGACGTGATGAACCAGGTGGCCTGTTGAAATAGCCGAGCAGAACTTCGTGGACTGAGAGTGCAGTGGGCCCAAAAACAACAGAAAGGTAAGTTGAAACCGTGAATTATTCAAAACCACAATTTGGCCTAATATCCAAATTTACTGCACTGAGGTACACGAGAGTCTCTCACGATGAAGGACTCTTGTTAAGATAAAATAAATAATTTGGTTGGTTAGTAGTGGTTCACAGACGCTGGTTTCAGTTTAAGCAGACAAGGGGTCGGTTCGGTCGGGACCAGTGTGCCACGGCCCCTCCCCGCCCGAGTGCGGCCGAGGAGCGCGTGTGGGCGCGCGCACGTCTGATTAAATTAATCACGAGGTGATCGAACGTTGAGGTTCTAATTACTTACTTTTGGGGAGTAAACGTTTTCTGTTCAGGCCGTGAGTAGCCGTTTGTGGCCGCTTGTTTCACGAGGGGCGGATCCGTTCGCCGCGTGAGTAGCGGGAGTCACAAAGACTTGTTTCATTGTCTTGTTTAGAAAAACGTTTCCGGTGCGTTCGATCCTTTGAGTAGCTGGTGAGGCCGTCCAACTTGTTTCACGGCCGATCGTGAGTAGTTGGACAGCCGCAGCTTGTTTTGGAGGTCGTTACGTCCGATGCTCGGCGGCGTGGAGGGGTCGCCGGAAGTCACGCGTGAGGTGAAAACTACATCTCCCAGAGTGCCTTACGCTAGACTTGCAAACTAGCGTAGTGGAATCGCACTGGGGGATGTGACCGCAGAGGTCTGGAGAAAGAAAAAAGAGAAAAGCACCCCCAGAGAGGGTGCATGATTTGGGTCTTGTGATTAATTCGTTTTAAAATACTTTGCGTCGCATTTCTTTAAGTTTTTTAATGTGAATCGTCATTTTAGGGAAAAGAGATCTCAAGTAGTTTCAAATTAGGAATTTTTAATTGTTTGTTAAATGTTTGTGTGGACTCAGATGTGTGTGTTGAAGGTGTTCTTCATGTGACTGGTGTGTGGTGCTGCCATAAGTTTGTCCGACAGAGGGAGCTGTTGTTTAACATAGAAATAAAAGCCTGAACACAGAGGGTGCACCTCAGACTTTTTTCAGACTTTTTTACTGTGTTACACAAGAGAACTCAGTGCATGGGAGAAACAACTGTGAAAATAAAGCTTTTGAGTGAATGTTGTGAGAAGGCAATCATGGCACACATTAAGGAGAAACAGACCTGTCAACAAGAATCTGTACAGGAACAATTGATCAAGGTTCAGGCGGTGATAAACATAATTCATGCAGCAAACCCTGGTAAGTGCAAACAGTTAGATGCGTTAATCATACAAATTGTAAGGGCAGCAGAAAATTCAGAAAAATCAACAGAAAACCTAACACAATTAGTTTGGGCAAAAGTAAAGGAACAGCAAAAATTGCTTGATGACATAGAAACCAAACAAACAATTTGTACATCATTTTGGGAGCGCCCTAAGCTTAATAAAAATCACCAACAACAAAAGCAGTTAGTGGATGTGTACAAGCAGCTAGCCTTGTTAGCTCAGAGTGTACAGAAGGTTGGTGAGACAGACAGTGGTGTAGAAGTAGAAGAAAAAACAACACCGCCTCCATATGCTGTCAAGGCTACCGCTCCTCCTGCTCCATCAGCAGGACAGTATCCCCTGTTTCCAAGAAGGAGAGGGCAGAGGAGGTTTGAAGAGGATGACACCGAGGATGAGGAGCAGGTCTGTGCTGGGAGCACCATGGAGGAGAGAATGAGGGGTCAGAGAGCACAACATCTCCGTAGTGAATTTGAGCGGGAATTCAGTTATGCTGATGAGAGAAGAGATAGGGAATGGCCAGGTTCAATGTCTCCACGTCCACGTGACTATGACAGAGAGGAAGAGAGTCGAGCTGCAAGACGCTACGAGGAGGAGACAGGCAGGGGGTGCTACGGCCCCCCCAGAGGAGGTAGCAAGCATGCAGACAGGAGCAAACATGCAGGTGATCCGCAGGCCGAGAGGAAGAAAAAGTTCTTTTTTAAGGGGTCAGTGTCAGGTACCGTGGCTGAGTCAGAAGAAGAGTTGGTGAGGGGGAGGCCACAGGTACGCCCAGACAGTCCAGTATGTGACCCGCCGAGCAGGGCAGAGGAGGAATGGTACACTAGGCCAGAGCTGGGATATTCGAGCGCACAGTCATACCCCCCACCTAGAGACCCCCCACCTAGGGACCTCCCACCTAGAGATGAACAGGATGAGACGAGGCAGTTAAGTGAAAGGCTATATGCGGGAACTCAGCTGCCGTTGATGACCACAAGGGGTCCATTAGGTCAGGTGACCAGGTATAAGCCTTATAACATACGCGATTTGGATGCTCTTGTTGATAAACTGTCGGATTTGTCTGAAGGAGCCGCGAGATGGTTGGATAAATTTAATTCTCTTACTGTGGGGGTCAAGTTGCCAGTGGGAGATCTAAATGCCACATTTGCACGTTGCGCTAATCCAAACACGTTCCAAACATACCTGAATTTGCAGATATTGCTCGGAGGACATCGATGCAGGATCGCAGAGGCTCCTGACGATGCTCCTTTAGAAGACGCGTATATGGATATTGGTCCAATTATAAAAGCGCTGTACCCTCTGCCAGTGGGGGAACAAGTCCCTGAGTTTCAGTGGGACCGAACAATCGATCCGTATACATTCATTCAGCAATGTAAAGATACTTGGGAGAAGGTCACAGGTGTTCGGGCCCGATGCATTCAGCAACGGCCATATTTCAGAAAAGCGGTTCTCGACGGACTCCCGGCTGATGTGGTCGATGAGATAGAGAAAAATCCTGACATGATCACGGCCTCACCAGACCGGTGGGAGAAGTACGTCGTACATCGTCTGAAGTATGTTAAAAAGCAGGAGGATAAAGAGGCAGCCGAATTAGAGATTGCAAAGAATCAATTAATTAAGCTCCAGCTCTCGAGTGCCAGACAAACACATAATGATGAGAAAAAAGCGAAAGAAAAAAACAGTTAACAGTACAAGAAGTACAAGGTAACTCTAAAGAAATAGGAGGGGCAGTAGATGCCTCTGGGGTGGTTGCTATGCAACAGTGGTCTGAAACTCCTGGTCCGAGAGGCAGAGGTGGACATCCAGCAAGAGGAGCTGGACGAGGCAGGGGAGGAGGTCAGAGAGGGCGAGGGGGAACCTGGAACACAGGGGCTCCACAAGGGGGACAGCAGTTGGGTGCCTGTTACGTTTGCGGAATGCTGGGACATTGGGCACGCAGCTGCATCCACAAGCAACAAATGTGGGGACAGCAACAGCCGTACCAACAACCCATGGGTCAGCAGCAACCCATGGGTCAGCAACAGTTGTACCAGCAACCCATGGGCCAACAACAGTTATACCAACAACAACCCATGAGCGCACCGCAACCCTTTCAGCAGATGGGAGGTCAACAGCAGCTACCTCAACAACAACTACCTCAACCACAACCACTGCAACAGACTCTACCTCAGCAGCAGGCAGTCCAGCCTTCCCTCACGACAGGGGGACGAGGCTTCCAACAACAATGAGACACCCCACAGAAAATCCTGAGCGTTGGGGGAGGGGCAGACCCAACCATTGAAGTGCAAGTGCGAAATGAGAGCTTGCAATTTCTGGTCGACACAGGAGCGACCTTTTCAACAGTGACTCACACCCCACCTGACTGCGAACTGTCACATAGGTCAGTGGAGGTGATTGGATTTTCTGGGGCCACACAAAGACTGCCTGTAACGAGCCCACTACTCATAAGAGTGGGAACACAGACTCTGAGACATCCATTCGTGGTGGCAAGAAATGCACCCGCCAATCTGCTGGGAAGAGACATGCTGATCCGACTGGGAGCTTCAATCCTATGCTCATCAGATGGACTCATGGTGAGGTTGCCGGACGGCACCTCACTGAAATGTGGCCAGTTCACCACTACCCACTCACAGTGTGTGATACAACCAGTACAAAATGAATACGCTGACATGTACTGGGGGCTACTTGAACCTGAAGTCATGGGCGGAGGAGGCATCTATTCTGCTTACCTTGCGTGGAAACCACAGATACAGGAACTCCAGCCTTACTCGACTCCACCAGACCCTCCACATGTCACCCTCTTTTATGACAGAAGGGGAGATGAGGTGTTTCAGGAACACTTTGCAGAGCAAATAGAGGGTAAAATTTGGCCAATCACAACAGGTAATCTCTATGTGGGAGCAGAGGGAGTAGCTGCAATTGTTAATTTAACCCCTGAACAGCAGGAGTGGTATATGATGGGCACCGAAGCTGTGCCTCATATTTCACTAGGTTTGAATCCAAAATTTCAGGCTAAAGACTTGGGACCAATGGTAAAACGGGCTTCAGAAGCCGTAGACTGGGTACAAACACCCACACCACTTGTCTGGCATTCAACGAGCTGCGGGTGTTTTGCAATTGAGTCTATTGCACATGATGTAGCTATAATGCAACATGAAGAGCTCCCCATGGAGCACGGTCGTGAACAAACTGACCACCCGCGCGCCGGTCAGCTGATTGATAGTATGCCTGAGGCGTTGTGGTCAAAAGGCCCCACGGATGTGGGACTGATTGCCTGCCCGCCCATAACGTTTCAGGTCCAAACTACTCACCCACTGTGGATTAAACAATATCCTCACAAACCAATTGCAGAGGAGGGTATTGCAGAAATAATCCAAGGATTAAAAGAGAGTGGAGTGCTAGAACCTGTTATATTTGTGTTTGAAATTAACCAGACGTTGTGTATCTTCCAGACACTTTTATTATAGTATCTTTTGTGAAGCTGCTCACACAGGTTGCTCACAGGTGTCTCTCCTTAATTATCTACTTCTGTTGTTCTTTTCTTTACATTTATGCATTCACATAAACTCATGCTTGCCATCTAGTGGACAAACATAATTCATTCAATCATTACATCCTCCTTTCTTTAAAGTAAGAATGTTACAACATACATTGCATGAGAGACACATTAAGAACATGAATTACAAAATAGACATTTCAACCTTTTTTTTTCTTGTTTACTTTTTTCTATTTTTCTATCTTCCTTTTTTTTACAAGTTCAACCTTTCAGGTTTTTTCACCACCCTGGTAGATCTTCTTAACGCAGGTGGAATGTCTCTAATACTGTCCATACTGTCAACGTCACAATGTGTTTCAGTATTAGAAATAATCTGAGAGTCCTTAGAATCTTCACTCGACTCATCAGTAGGCTCTAATGGAGTCTTCAACAAACTGCGACGATTTCGTCTCAGAACTTGTCCATCTTCAGTTTTCACTTCAAATGAACGTGGAGCTACTTCTTGCAGAACAGTTGCTTTCGTCTTCCATCCCTCATCATCCTGAATCCTCACTGGGTCCTTGTATGACAGTGGGGGTAGAATCTTAGATGATCTGTCATAATATGACTTTTGTTTTACTTTCTGCTTTTGTAACTTGTACTCCAACTTTGATGACTTCCTTGCAACTTGCTCATCACTGTTATAACTTGGTAAAGTTGTACGAATCTTCCGATTCATCAAGAGTTCAGCAGGTGAGAATCCACATTGTAATGGTGATGATCTGTAGCTTAATAAAGCTAAATACGGATCAGAGTTACTATTTGCAGCTCTCTTCAGAAGCTGTTTAAGAATGTGAACTCCTTTCTCTGCTTTCCCATTTGACTGAGCATAATGTGGACTTGATGTTACATGTTGAAAATCATACTGTTTAGCAAAATCTTGCCATTCTCTGCTACTAAAACATGGGCCATTGTCACTCACCACAATATGTGGAATGCCATGCCTTGCAAAAATCGATTTAGCATGAGTGATGACACAATTTGATGATATATTAGCTAACAGAGCCATCTCAGGGTAGTTTGAATAGTAATCCATGATTACTAAATAGTTTTTTCCTTTAAAATGAAACAAATCCATTCCTACTTTCAGCCATGGTGATGTTGGAAAGTCAGCTGTTATCATAGGTTCTTTGCTCTGTTTGTTTCTAAAAGTCTGACATGTTTCACATTTGCTTATTAGCACCTCAATGTCCTTATTTATTCCAGGCCAGAAAACAGATTCTCTAGCTCTTCTTTTACATTTTTCAATGCCTAGGTGACCCTCATGAATCCGCTGCAGAATATCTTGTGTAGTGGTAATGGCAGTCGTCCCCCAATCGGAAGGTTGGAGGTTCGAATCCCGGTTCCCCACACCATGTGTCGTTGTGTCCCTGGGCAAGACACTTAACCCCGAGTTGCTCCCGGTAGGACTGGAGAGCGCCTTGCATGGCAGTCTGCCACTACCGGTGTATGAATGTGTGTATGAATGGGTGGATGGTTGGTATTGTAAAGCGCTTTGGGGCCCCTCATAGGGGGCTGGAAAGCGCTATATAAATAAGCTCCATTTACCATAATACTTGTGGAATCACAATTCTGTTGTTTTTCAGCAGCAGTCCATTTACAACACTTAGGTCAGTTTTAACTTTGAAAAACTGTGAACATGAGCCTATTGGCCATCCTTCCTCCATGTTCTGCATGACCAACTGTAATCCTGTGTCTTTAGCTGTTGCCTCAACTATTTGCTCCAACTTGTTGTCTGACACAGGCAACACAGTGGACACCAAATTCACATGACATTGAATATCCTCTTCAGTTGAACTCACAGCATTGTCCGTAGGGGCTCTGGACAGAGCATCAGCAAGAATCAGATGTTTCCCTGGAGTATAGATCAGTGTAAAATCATACCTCTGCATCCTCATCATAAGCCTCTGGATCCTCGGTGACATTTCATTCAGGTGCTTTCTGATGATAGAAACCAAGGGCCGGTGATCTGTTTCAACTAAAAAAGATGGTAAACCATACACATAGTTATGAAACCGCTCCAATCCATAAGACAGCCCCAAACATTCCTTCTCTATTTGAGCATATTTGCATTCAGCTTTTGTCAAGGCTCTGGACGCATAAGCCACTGGCTTCCATTGTTCATTCTCAGCTTGAAGAAGAACTGCTCCCAGTCCATCTTTTGAGGCATCTGTAGACAGCTTTAGTTCTTTAGTAGGATCGTAGAAGGTGAGCACTGGTTCAGTAGTCAGATAGTTTTTCAGTTCCTTCCACTCTTGATCATGAACCTCAGTCCACTGGAATTGACTATTGTTATTCAAGAGTCTGCGAATGTTTGTCATCTTGGCACTCAAATTTGGAATGAATTTTCCTAT
>JBBPBX010002932.1:0-20601 GCA_038048925.1 Garcialebias charrua
ATGTATAAATATATACATCATATATATATATATATATATATATATATATACATATATATTTATATATACACACATTGATGATGGTGGAGTACACTACTTTGGACAAAACTGAAAGTGGCATGCATCCTAAAAAATCTGCGCCGCTCCATTGTCCCAGTTGATCAACAAGTGTGTTCCAAACTAAAACATTTGTAATATAAACTTAACAATATGTAATCAATCAATTCCAATCAAAATATCAAAGCAACTTTATTTAAATACTGTAAATGTTACATGTCAATAAAATTGTAACAGTTTTAAAAAATGAAAGATTGGTGTTATTTGTAGAAACAGAAAAACATATTACTAAATCTGCAGTTATGTATGAAATATGAACTTAAAATATCATCACTGGAATCTTAACCTGTTGTTCCAAAACATGTAACAATAATTAAAAGTAAAATTTGGCCAATAGCTCAGGTAAAAATGCTGACCTGTAGAACATTTCTACATTTTTCACTGCTTCTGTAAAGAACTCACCATCAGACACAATCCTCTGTGAATAAAGTCATCTGACCCAGAACTAAAGTTCTTTAGTTTGTAGCAGGTCGCTTTTGTAAAAGAGTCCACGAGGCTCAATGAGATTTACCTGACTAAATAAAGGTTGAATGAAAAACACCATGAAGTCACAGTACCCCTGCTCCGTCACAAACTGAGCTTGTATGACATCTGCTGAGTTCATAGGACCTGTTTGTGTTGTCAATGCAGGACTGTTTTTTTTTTTACTGAGGCACCGAGGACATCTTTGGCACAATGTGGACAAGGTGCAGGAGAGCAGAGCATCAGGAGAAGCTCTGAGGTCTGTTCGGCTGCAGTTGATGTGTAGTCTGGAGTCACAAGATCAGATCCTGATGCAGCAGTTCAGCGATGGCTTCATATGTCTGGCTGGCTGTTTTCACTGCCCCATCTGGCAAACAACACAAAATTATTGTTATAATCTCCTCTAAACATCATTGTCCTTTGCTTTTATCTGTAATTTTCAAAGTTTGGAGTGTTTCTGTCATGGCATACTTGCTTTACAGTGCAGTGACTTGTCCCATCCTTCTCCAAGGACACCCACGGCTAGAGGATCTTTACACAGGAACTGACTGATTAACCTGAAATAAATCACATTACACATTAATACAGGCCTATAGGCCTAAGTGACAAATTTATGGATTTTTCCCCATATTTATAAACCATTTTTGGACTGAGATATGACCGTTTCCATTTATTCTGACTGAACCAAAACAAAACAAAAACAGAAGTACAGTACAGTAGATAGAAGTAACATGTATGGCATGAAGTTGGCGGTTGTATCACGTAATATGAAAACGTGGCTATAATGATAAATTCAAAAAAGTTCAAGACAAAAACAACTGGACTTTATTTATTATACTATGCTTTAGACTATTTTTTTCCTTCCTTGCACTTTTTAGAATTTACCATGTCCTGGATGACTGAGAATCTTCACTCGCTATTATCGACTCAAACGGCCTGCCATATTCCACATTCTGCTCTGCTTCGAACCTTGAAAACAGCTGCCAACTCGGCGAATTAGACCATTAAAGTGCATTTATTAAGCAAATGATAGACTCAGACACACCTCCTCTCCTACAATTTCGAGCTAACAAATATTGTTTATGTGATTTTCTTGTTATATTTCAGAGAAACGAGCCGTTCCGCCATCTTTTTTTTTTTTTTTTCAGAAAAGCCTCTCGGCTGTTGCTGAAGCTAGTCTCCGGTGTTTTTTCAGTCCAAAAACGCTCAGAGAGTTGCATGACTCACTGGAAATATGCTTAAAGTTATAAAACACTCACCATCTACTATAGACTCCATAAGAAGAGAAGTGGCTGTGTCAAGGCCAGTCTCCCTCACACTGTTGGCTGGGCAGTTTGCATCATAGATATAATAAACACTAGATAAGCTGAGGCGGAGTCTCCGGCGTCGTCACGTGGCAGCCATCTTGCGACAGACAGCAACATTAGCTGCAGCTGTTGAAACTGAATGGAGGTGAGGGGTTTACACAAACAAAAATACTCTTAACTCGCTGTAATCTTGACGGATTTACAAACGGTTTATCTTTTTAAAAACGTTATTAACGTGGCTATGATTTCTTTGGTAGTCAGACAGCACTTTTGTCTTTTTTAAAACGTTTTATTCATGTTTTGGGTGTCACACTCATCGAGAATCTAGAATCTGTTTTTATTACACCAATAACTATTTTATTACAAACTACTGTAAATGACTATCTTGATCATGATTGTATTTATTAGCATACTATTAACAAGAGCCTTTGATTAAGGGCTAGCTAGTACAGTATTCCAAATATTTCCCCAGCATTCTTAGATCACTAGGAGCTCTTTGTTTTTAACTGAACTAAAGCTGCACATGATTTCCAAGCGGTTTGGTATGTTCAACACTAATTACTGCTTTGTGTTTTACAGAAATACTCTTTGACAAGATGCCTGACTTTTGTGCAGCCTATGGATGCTCCAATAGGCGTAACATCAAAACAAGAAACCTTGGGATCACATTTCACAAGTAAGACTCTGTGACAGTATTATTACTTTAATTAGAATAATCATAGTTATATTTTGGATCAGTGCACATTATTGGTCATGCTACACACCAAAATGTGAGATAATATTATTGACATAATATTATACATAATATATATTTACATAATAATGACATAATATATATTTACAGCACTTTGGTTGACCTTGTTGTTGTTTTAAGTGCTCTATAAATAAAATGGTATGGTATGGTATACGGCTTGTAAAAGTATCTTTATATAAATTATGATGTATGATTTAGTGTTTCTTTTGGACACAATTTTTAATAGCTGTTTTATTGTACCAAAAGTAAATGCAAGCACACCAAAAGTATGATATATGTGTATAATTGTCATTACTATAATTCAAAGGTAAAGAAAGGAAGTGTGGAAAATAATGACCATCTTCTTCATGTTTTTAAGGTTTCCCAAAACCAGAGAGAGGAGGCGGCAGTGGGAAGTTGCCCTGAGAAGAGAGGGTTTTGTTGCCCTGGACAGGACACTGCTCTGCAGTGATCACTTCAGTTCTGAGGACTTCGATCGGACAGGGCAGACTGTTAGATTAAAAGATAGTGTTGTTCCAACACTTTTCAATTTTCCATCGCATCTTCAAAAGGTATGTATCATCGACCTACAAGATATAATGTTTTGCTAGTTTTTTGATACTTTGTTAAAAAAAAAAATAGAAAAAAATATATATATATATTTTGTTTTTTTCTCTCTTTTTGTTTTCTATTGTTTATTGTTTGTTTGTTTATTGTTTAATGAAATTCTATCACTGCTGTTCATTGTTCTTTAGTTTTAGCAGGTCGCTTTCGTAAATGAGCCCATGAGGTTCAAAAGATTTACCTGACTAAATAAAGGTTGAATGAATGAATGAATAAGATTGATATGTCTATAAACTACTGTATATATAAATATGTGGTTAAATGTCACAGTTTAGTATTTCTTTCTGCAAATTTAGCAATAAACAATGTGTTGTTCTTTACATAGCACATTTTAGACACTCTACTTTTGTTTATTTTAGCTTGTAAAAACAAGAGGCTCAAACACCTCTAGAAGAATAGAAGACAACCTGGCAATGGACCTGTCTCAGGATAAAGCTCAGTCTGATGTTGTGAGTATTAATTGATTCACACAATTGATAAGTGAATAATTATTTTTTTTTAAACTGTTAAATTCCACATTAATATTATTTATATATTTGTATATTTTTGCAAAGCAACTGGAAGCCACTGCAAAGAGGCGAAAGTGCTGCAAGCGGCAGGCCACTGACCACCCGTATTCACTGCCTCCTTGCCCCAAGGCTATATATGCCAAACTTAATGAAGCCTCAGCTAGAGTGAGGAAATTGCAGAGGGAGAAATCGAATGCCTTGGCAAGAGAAAGGAGGGCCAAGAAAAGCATGCTGTCTCTTCTAGAGGAACTGAAGGAGAAAAATCTCATCAATGAAGAGCTAAAAGACAAGCTTGAATGCTACTCGGGTAAATTAAAAATATTACATTGAATACATAGTATATAGGGTATTTTATGTTCTTTGGTGAAATGACACCCACTAAATCACTCTTAACTGTTTTTCAGATCTTCCAGTTCAACTGTTGTCGAGGCAGGGCAGCAAGTACACCAAGGCCCAGAGAGAGTTTGCCCTTACGCTCCATTTGCATGGGCCAAAGGCATATCACTATCTGAGAGACACTCTGCATATTTGCCTCCCACATCCGAGATCATTGCAAAGGTATTCTTCATTATGTTTGACTGTAAACTAAATCACTTGGAGAAACTTAAGCGCTACATATTGTGTTACCATGAATTGTAGAACTTGCTGAAAAAGGCTTACATTTTTAACTTTTTAGTGCAATGGCATCTATTTTTGGGATGCCAAGTGTTTTCAGTAGGGATGCTTAGTGTTTAAATGATTGTATGGTTAAATTTTTACTTTTTTATTTTACTAAGGTGGCTGAGCTCTGTTGATGCCAAACCTGGTCTAAATAAAATGATGTTGGACATGCTGGAGCAACGTCGCAAAGCAGATGAGGCCAAATACGGATGTGTCTCTTTGATGCTGGATGCCATGGCCATCAAAAAGCATGTTCAATATGATCCTCAGACACAAACAATGTCTGGATTTGTGGACATGGGAGATCGGATAAATGAAGCTGACATTGCCTCTGAGGCTCTGGTGTTCATGGTGGTTGGGCTTCAAGGTTATTGGAAAGCTCCGATTGCATATTATCTGACCAAGTCCCTAACACCAGAGACACAGAAAGTGTTGGTAGAGCATGCATTAGAAGAGCTTCATCATCGCCAGATATTTAAGGATGCCCAATGTGCCTTACTGCATATGCCATTCTATAACAACATGAACTACTACCTCATGCATATACTGTGTACATTAACTGATATGCTGCTTTGCCACTTTGCAAATGTCAATG
The DNA here is from genome assembly GCA_038048925.1 of Garcialebias charrua. NCBI lineage: Eukaryota > Metazoa > Chordata > Actinopteri > Cyprinodontiformes > Rivulidae > Garcialebias > Garcialebias charrua. The sequence goes on from JBBPBX010002932.1 coordinate 5,008, forward strand.
CTAGAACCTTTAGTTTATTTTATAGTTATACTTTTTATACTTTTTTACTTTTTGTACTAGTATGCAAAAACTCAGAACAGTATTATGTTCATTAAATGTTTAGTGCTTTAGTTTTTAGAGTTGGTGTAAATTTTCATACTCTTATACCACTATGCAAAAACTCAGGACAGTGTTAAAGTTTTACTATTTTATGCTTATGTCTATTATTATATGTTTCAGTGTTTTAATGTTTAAATAGTTACTGTTGCACCGAGGGAGTGAGAGTCTTGTCACACTATCAGATGTCACACTATCAGATGTTTATTTTTGTTTATTTGTTTGTTTATTTATATTTCTCAATTATTAAATCTTTTCATGTATCTAAAAAGAATAAACTACACATATTGACCAAGGTTGGTGTAATAATGTATTTAATATTACATAATATTTAAATGTGTAGGGAAAAAAATTGGCATAAATTAATTTCATATCACCAATAATAATACTATTTATGATGAAATAGTATTAAATATTTATTAGCATTGTAACATATGTCAGTTAATTTCGCTGGAAATAAACATGTATTTAGAAATAGATGTAAATATAATCTTATTGTGTATACTGCTAGTGCAATACAGTGTCTACATAACGTTATTTTCATGTGAACGTCCATCTTAAGTATACCATATTATAACAACATCTCTCACATTTATAACAAACCAAACCGTTTTAAAATCGGATGGAAATTAAGCAAGTTATGGTTATTTTAATAGTGAATGCACCATTCACATTCATGTTAAGAGTGGGCGTTCTGTCTGTCCCAAGATGGCCGCCGTCTGACGATGTCGGTCTCCATTGGCCAACAGCGGGGCTGTCTTATCTAGTGTTTATTATATCTATGGTTTGCATTTCCTGGAAGACCGACTCTTCTTCTTCTTCTTCTTCTTCTTGGCGGATTGCAAACAACGTTCAGGTGCATACGCCACCTACTGGAGAAGACTGAATCTCCGCCCTCCGACCTAGGAATACGCCCCCTGACCAATCAGTGAACACTCTGTGCTGATGTCATAACTGGACCCTAGAGGAACCAGACCTTTGTACCTAGTTGAGGCAGGCACCAAAATAGGACCGGTTTCTCGTGAACAGGACCCTGTGGGTACACCCCATAACTAGTTGTTAACTAGTTACGAACGAGCCCGAACGAGCGCGAACAGGACCTGTTGATAAGAGGCATCTGTGACTCCTACAGACGTGGTGTGAGGGAACACATACCCCCCATCAAAGCACGTCTCCCCTGAGATGTCACGGTGCATGGATGTGGGTACCCCTCCCCCTTTGAAACGCCCGCTGGCTCTTCTGACAACGTGGGAGAATTAAGGGGGAGAGCAGGCTGAAAACCGGAAATGCGAGACTTTGCCGGTCGTCGCCTCCTCCTACGGCCTCGTGTCTCTGGAACTGGAAACGGCAGGAGTCCTTCCGGGTCTGGGTCCGAATCTGAATCGTCGTCGGACACATCCCACAGCGAGATGGCTCGTGCAGGAGCGAAGGAGGTGAACCGGTCGGAGCAGCCGCCCCGACGCTCCCTCGCTCGCTCCGCGACCAGCATGGGAGACGGAAGCTGCTCCGGCTCGGGTCTGTAGCTGCTCCAAGCGGTTTCGGTGCGAAACCCGCCAACTCTGATGGCTGCAGCTTCCCTCCGAGCAGACATCTTCAGCCTCTAGGTAAGTCTATATTACCTGTCCGCGGGACTCAAAATGGTCGGGTCATTTCTGTCACGGTACGGTGTGGTATGAGGGATGAGTCCCGTGGTACAGACAGGTGGACTTCCAGAGACATGAGTAAAATCAAAACACTTTATTAAGGGGAAAACAAAACAACTGACGTGGCAGTTACAAAACAATACGGACGCTCTACTGTGGCTGGAATACTAACACTAAACACTAAACCCAAACATGTAGACGAGATGTACTCACAGACCAAGGAGCTGGGGAACGACACACCAGGGAACAGGGACAATGACCCGACAATGAGACACACAAGAACGCAGACTAATATACATGGCTTAATTAATGATAAACACAAACACCTGTGACACTGAGCTGAAAGACCAACAGAGGAACAGACAGGATGTAAGGAGGGGACGGAGCCAATCCTTACACTTAGTTAGCCATTCAAGTTTTCCCCCAGATAACCGACACTGACTATAGCCCGGTGTGTTTGCCAAACTGACCCAGCTCACATGACTGAATCCTGCTAGGCTTCTTAGCTTCGGTGTGGCATTTTTTCTTTGGACGTGGTCAGCCGTGGATTAGTACCGACAAGCGGCCCCGACATTTTTGGGTCATGCCGACCCACAATCATTATTTATATAAGTCACAAACTGAAACCAACCAGTTACACGTTGCCGGAAACACCTGTACTTACAAAGATATTTTTACTTTATTGCACTTAGTGCTTCAAAAGGCCACAACACTCCTTGTACAATACATACCTCTTCCTCAGTGAACTGCTTGTGCCTTGGATGCAGAAAAGGGGGCAGGTTCAGAATAGCTCCCCTTTTTTCCAACTCTGACCTGACATCAAACACTTTGTCAGCAAGGAGTTGGTGGCCAGTTGCTGCTGTAAAACAAAGAAAGTATTAATTCATATTTGACAATAAACAAAACAGTCTTATGTATAGTTAAACTGTATGCTTATACACATTGATGACAGGATGATTGCTCTTTTTTTCTGTGACAGCATGTCACCGATGGTCCCAGTAAAACCGTGCTATTAAATTACAGAAACAGAGAAATGGCTGAAATATTTTCAAAAATGCAGTGCTGTCAGACCTCAAATAATGTTAAAAAAACATGTTTGTCTTGTGGAAACTACTATATTATTTCAACCCAGAAAGAGTTCAAATGATTACAGGCTAACAGTGCAGTGGTCTGTTCATTTTTATACAGCTGCATGTTTGATGACATTTTACTCACCTGTTATTTCTTCAGGGGGGTTGAAGGAAGAATCTCCTTGCATGTCGCAGGTTGAAACTTCAACACAGGCAGTGGACTGTGGTACAGCGAGGCCTAGTAGAACTAGCTAGCTTATCAACTGTCCAGCAGCATGTTGTTCTGCTGCAGGAGGTTGTTCTCTGTTTTGTCTGTTTCCCATATCCAAGATGTAATGTAGGAATGTAATCCACGGAGCTTGGAGAATGAGATCTAAAAAAGGAGTTGTTAAAAAAACTTGACTTTAGTTGAAAAGCTTGTCAATCTGATCTGAATTAACTGAAGATGGTCAATGAGAACTATCAAAAATAAATTATTTCAATATTTTCAATAAAACCCCACATCAAAATATCTGAATTAGCTGAAGCAGACATGAGCAACATTACAGTATATTCCACAGGGCTGCTTGACTTTATTACAGCGATGAAAAAGCTGTACCAAAAGCCATGTTCTTGGGTGTCCTGAAAGGCGCTTTTAAATAAAATGATTATTATTATTATTATTATTATTATTATTATTATTATTATTATTATTATTATTATTATTATTATTATTATTATTATTATTATTACCAAACCCTAGCATCTGTTTAACTCGGTCAAAAGTTCCCAATAAGACAAAAGGTCATGTACTTTTATGATACCATACCATACCATACCAGTTTATTTATAAAGCACTTAAAAATACAGCAGCAGCCGTCCGAAGTGCTGTACAAGAATAAAAACAAGCACAAAACAATAAAAACAATCAATCTCAATCATATAAATATCGGTACATCACAAGTAAAATAATACAACACTAAAACAGAGATGTGAACTCATTCTGGTTTAAAAGCCAATGAAAACATATGTGTTTTTAAACGAGTTTTAAAAACAGATATTGATGGGGCCTGCCTGACCTTCAGTGGCAGCTCGTTCCACAATTTAGGAGCCAGAGCTGAAAATGCTCTGTCTCCTCTGGTCTTATAAAAGGTTTTTGGGACTGCTAAAAGCATCTGGTCAGCGGATCTGAGAGCACGTGATGGCACATAAAGTTGAAGCAGTTCAGACAGATAACAGGGACTAAAACCGTTCAAAGACTTAAAAACAAACAATAAAACTTTAAAATGGATTCGAAACTGGACAGGAAGCCAATGAAGGGACATTAAAACTGGAGTGATGTGCTCACGTCTGCCTGTACCAGTCAAAAATCGTGCAGCAGCATTTTGTACCAGCTGCAACCGAGAAAGCGAGGCCTTATTTACTCCAATCAGAAGAGAGTTACAATAATCCAGGCGTGAAGTAATAAAAGCGTGGATTACGGTCTCTAAGTGGCGTCTAGAAAGGAGGGGCTTGATTTTTGACAGGCGCCTCAGATGAAAGAACGAGGATTTAACCATGCTGTTGATGTGACAGTCCAGTTTCAGGCAGGGGTCAATTTTCACTCCTAGATTTGTCACAATCGACTTTTCATATGGGGCCAAAGAGGAAAAATCAAAAGTGGTGGGACTGTCAGGAGCACTAGATCTAAAGACCATAACCTCGGTCTTTTTATCATTAAAATGAAGGAAATTAAGCGCCATCCACCCTCTAATGTCACCAAGACAGTCCAGAAGAGACTGCGTGGAGCCATTTTGTTTTACAGGAAAATAGACTTGACAGTCATCCGCATACAAATGAAACTGCACACCATGTTTCCTGAAAATAGAGCCGAGTGGCAGAAGGTAAAGTGAGAAGAGCAGAGGACCAAGGATAGATCCCTGGGGTACACCCCAGGGGAGGGCAGCAGATGCAGAGGTAAAATTATCAATCTTCACACTGAAACTTCGATTTGAAAGGTAGGACCTAAACCACTGCAGAGCTGAGCCAGTGATGCCCACCCATTGCTCCAATCTGGCGATAAGAATTTCATGGTCGACTGTGTCAAAAGCAGCTGTTAAATCTAAAAGCACAAGTAAAACACAGTTTCCAGAATCCAGCGATAAAAATATATCATTAAAAACCCTTAAAAGAGCAGATTCAGTGCTATGGTAGGTTTTAAAACCAGACTGGAAGACCTCCAAAATTTTAAATTCATCCAAAAAGTCCTTCAGCTGGGTGTAAACAACTTTTTCCAATATTTTTGAAATAAAAGGTAACTTTGAAATTGGCCTAAAGTTGGACAAAGAGGTAGGATCAAGGCCAGGTTTTTTCAATAATGGCTGAACCACAGCATGTCTAAAATTGCCTGGCACCACGCTAAACATTAAGCTGCTATTGATCAAATTTAGAACAAAAGAGCCAACTGTAGAAAATACCTCCTTAAGAAAACAAGGAGGTACAACATCAAGGGGGGAACCTGATGGTTTCATACTGGTGACAATTTTCTCTAGGTAGGAGAGAGAAATAGGCTCCAGATGATCAAAAAGTGCAGGACAGCATGATAGCATGTAGATAACTTTTATTTCAAGTTGTGAATGCAACTGCTTGGTAAAATAAATAAAAAGATAATAATAAATAAAATAAAATAAACTGCCATGCAGTAATGATGAGAAGAAAAAAAAAATCTGAGCATTTTTAAATTATAATTTTAAAGTTTACTGTAAAGTTAGGAAGCTTCATCAAAAAGTGTCAACTGGTTATACTCTGAATAAAACATTTATTAAATAATGCTGTACTGGATAATATTAAAATTCTACGCTTTTGTATGACACTGTTTTCTCAACAACACTTTGTTCGTGTTTTTATGCTAATGCATGTGTTCTGAGCATTGATAAACTGCTGAAGGTTCTGAGAGGATTCTGAAAGCATCAGCCCCACTGGAATAAAACAAACTTTTGGACCAACTAGATGCAACGATCGAACTGACGGATACATTTGCCTCCTACGCACTATTGACATTTACATTGTCTATGCTCAGCCACTTTCATCCATGTAGTAGCACAAATGTTGTTTTGTTAAGAACAAGGACATAAACTAAAAGTTTCATACAAAACTGTAAAGGTTTGATCAAAGCAATATGTCATTTCTTCACTCTGGTACAATGTTGTATGTTGTATGTAGGACAGCTATGGTGCAATGGTAGGATAACCAATTTCAAAACAAAAAGTCTCAGATGTATCACACTGCCATACCCATATGTTGTGGTGCCTTAGAGCAAGACACCTATTCCCTAACTTCTTCACTGGGCAACTTAAATAGTTACCTGTGGCTGCAGTATGAGATGATCATTGTATGTTCTCACCTGTTTTTCCTTGGAAAGAGTTTATTTTTTTAGGCCTAAGGAATCATAACATGTCTTCCTTATTTTGGCTATGCTACTTGCTATACAAAAATGAAGAACACGTGTCCTTTTCTCTACACACTGTGATAAACTGGGGGGCTGAGATGGTGTAAAGGTAGGGCAGCCAAGTCTAAAGCCCTATTCGCACGGGATTAGTTTTACCTAGGGACCACATGCTATTTGTAATAATTACAGAGATTGTATGTGTTGTTAATCCCGTGCAAATCAGCCATGTCAGCAATTTGTAAAGTAACAATTCCCCCACAAATTACCTACTATGTTTTGCTGAACTCCCTGGTCTTGTGATAATACTAATCCAATGTGATTAGGCATCACTGTGATTTGGACAGAAATGTGTGGAATCTGACATGCAATGAGGCATTTTTTTTGTTTGTTTTTGTTTAAGCAAAATCAGTTGGAAAAATATAGAACAAGGCTATTATAAATGAACGTGCTGCTCACTTCGGATTTTGTAGATGCTGCTACTTCTTTCACCGCAAATGACAGCAGGTGCAGAGATGCGTGCAGCCGGTGATTAGCTGATCCATCCATCCATCCATCTATCCATCCATCCATCCATCCATCCATTATCTTCATCCGCTTCTTCCTTTTCGGGTAGCGGGAGTCGCTGGTGTCCATGTCCAGCCATCACTGTGAGAGAGACAGGGGACACCCTGGACAGGTCACAAGTCAATTTCAACCAGTGGGTCAGCAGACGTGAACGGTCAGTGACATGTTGTCCATCTAAGCTTAACACGACTTTTTTTAACCTCTTTAACATCATATCTGGAAGATGTCCAAATATTTCAGCTAAATCTCAGGCTTTGGTTATCCCATGCAAATGTGCCACATAAAAGCAGACGTTGGGGAGTAATTTATTTATTACTTGTTGTCCCTAGGTAAAACTAATCCCATGCAAATAGGGCTTATGGTTCAACTCCCCGCTATGCCCAGATGTTTTGGTGTCCTTGAGCAAGACACCTAATCCCTAATTACTCCTCGGGCACTTACAAAGCTGCCCACTGCTCCACCTAGATGTATCTCATGTGTGATGGGTTAAATGCATATAAATAATTTTGTCATTGTATGGGAACATACATTGATAACAACACACAGCAAAAAATAAAAACATGTCCATGTTGTTAAGGTACTAACGATTGGTAATTATTTTTCACCACTTTTATTGTCTGTCCAACAAATCTCACTTGTAAATGAGTCTTTGGGGCTCAATATGACTTATCTGTTTAAATAAAGGTTGAATGAATGAAAAAAATGTAAGAACATATTACTTTAAAAAACTATATTATTCATAACCTATTATACTGGCTTATTTAGTTAAGAAATCATGCTCCTTCTGCTTATAGGAGTTCCAGTGACCTGTTAAACATATTAATTCAACCTTTATTTGGACAGGTAAATCTCATTGAGCCTCGTGGACTCATTTACAAGAGCGACCTGCTACAAACTAAAGAATGATGACAACAGCAATGGAAGAATTTCCTTAAACAATCAACAATAGACGAACATAAGAGAGAAAACAGATTATTGTTAGAATTGTTTTTTTAAGTAGCAAAGTAGCAAAACATTATAAGGTAGTTGTTGAAAATAAAAAAAAGGAACACATCTGCATTGGTTTTAACAATATACAAAGCTTATAAAAGCCTATATACAAAGCATCAACATGTGAGAGACAAATTTTGACAAATATCCCCACCAAAAACAGAGAGACTTGACTCTGACAAACAACAAACCACCAATGATTTTTATTATGCTGACTTCATGGATTATACTTTTGCATACATTTTTTTTTCACTTTCCATCTTCCTGCCCCTCCACAATTTATGACTGATTGCAGAGGCAGTGCCTGTATGCAAGGCTGGAGGAGCTGCTCTCATTATCCATCTTCTACATAAAGACCTGGCTGTTGCTGCACATCACCAGATCATAGCACTGCATTAATGCAAGCCAAGTTTTGTTTTTTAACAGCCTGACTTCTAAAGAAATTCATCTTGTCTTTCTTGTTGCCAGAATCCTGCTGGAACCAGGTCTCACCATTATACCTGGTGTGTCAAAGGAAAGAGTGAGAGATGCTGGAGATTACTAATTTAATTCAAAAATAAAATTGTTCAACTAGGATCCCAAAACTAAGCCACGCACCAAATATAATAAACTCACTGCTATAACACCCCAAGACAATTTAAAATGAACTACTATTCGTACTAAGATTTTTTTCTGTTGAAAGCAAAATTATCTGAAGTGTGGTGACCCTTGCAAAATGGATCAGCCATAAGAAAAACAACAACAGCAGTTTAGCTACAGGGGGCATCTGAAATGCGATTACCCATAAAATTACCTAAAATGTATACTTTTTGAAAGTTTCAATTAATTATGTCCAGTGATTCATTAGATAGTTGGCTAACACAACTTTGGACAAAAACATGCACACACACACTCTTAAACGTTACTGCCCATTCAACCTCAAAAGTAGGCAATAAAAATGCTTGAATTTAATCAGTAATATTTCCAATGATAAAAGAGCTCCTTTTAGACAGTCTCCATTTGCACATGTGAGGAAACAATACACAGTGCAACACTAAACTGAGATAACTGCTTTCTTTCTAATACAGCACAATTTAAGTATTGTGTTGCATCATGGTTTTATTAAATCTGTGTTCAGATAAAGGGATTGTATCAAAGATTGCATGTATAATATCAGAAAGTAGGGGTGCGAATCTCTCAGTGTCTGGATAATCGATTTAATTCCGATTTTTGGTGTCATGATTCGATTCAAAATCGATTTTTCGATTCAGAAACGATTTTGTATTCAGAAACGATTTTTCTATTAAAATGGTCATAAATTTAGTTTCAGTTTTGTAACTGACAAGCTGAAAAGAATAAACAACAATGTAAACAAATGGAACATTTATTTAAAACAATAATTTTAAACTGAAAACATTAAACAACAATGTAAACAAATATAACTTTTTTTTTAAACAATAATTTTAGGTTCCTTATTGTATCAAATTTTTTGCATCGTTTGATATTCATACCAAAAATAGGAACAAATAATACAGGGATGCATTAAATTATGTAACTTAAATTACCAGTATTAGGTTAGCTTTTTGCTCTGTTACTTATAGAAGATTATTGTTTGAATTGATTGTTTGAACTTGTTTTGTTTTTGAAAAAAGGGGCAGATAAAATAAGATTTCTTCTTCTTTCTGCCACCTTTCATTTTATGTATTCTTTCACATACTATGAGATATGGTTTTATTATCTTTATCTTTTGGGAATTGCCAGGACTAAGAATCTAGATTCTTTAAAAAATCTATTTTTTCCTGCACCCCTATAAGAAAGATCCACATTTTTGGTAGCATGCTGGTGCTTTTATTCTGATATTTATTGTGAGAAAATATTCCATTCATCCATTACCTTTACCCACTTCTTCCTTTTCAGGTTGCAGGGGTCACGGGTGCCCATATCCAGCCATCAGTAAGTGATAGACAGGAGACACCCTAGACAAGTCCCTTACAGGGACACATATTTAAAGACAAATGAGACAACCATTTACTCTCACTCACATGTTTCATTCAAACTTTATTTTAGACAGTTAATCCCATTGAGTCTCAAGGACTCATTTACAAGAGAGACCTGATTTCAACAAAGAATGATAACAACAATGGAAAACAGCGACTATAATAGACAGTCATAAAAAAGGCAAACATTTTTTTTGTTTTTGTTTTAACAAATAAATATAAGATGGCAAAAAGTAGTAAAAACAGATATACAATACTTAGGGACAATTTAGAGTTAACATGCATGTTTGTTCTGTGGGAAGAAAACCAGAGTACCCAGAGAAAAGCCATGCATGCACGGAAAGAACATATAAATTCCACCCAGAAAGGCCCCCGGCTGGGATTCGAACCAGGATGAATTGCTCACTGAGAGGTTGCAGCTCCGCCCAGCAAATATTAAAAATGTAAATAATGACTTATAAATGTAAGCAGAAAATTTTGAATTTATCAGAAACTGTGATAAAGAACAAGAAAGTTTGTGCTCAATAATCCAGGTACCAAGTCCAATAATTCTCAGTTGGGTCATCCGACAGTTTATTTTTTATAGAAACGTTTCACCCTCCATCCGGAGGGCATCATCAGTCAGAGGAGTTCCAGCAAACTGTTTCCCCACCAAGCAGTAAACACCTCAAGTGGACCAACCAGTTTGCTGGAGCCAAGATGGTTTCTGGGGGCCGTCCTGTCTCTCGTCGACTCCTCTCAGTCAGGCAGCCACAGCCAACGTGGATCAAGGCAAGAATGTTCATGCTCAATAATCCAGGTACCAAATCCAATAATTCTCAGTCGGGTCATCTGGACAGTTTCTTAGGGGCCGTTTACAAGGCACATATTTTGAGTGAAACTGCTCCTCTCTCTCTGCGGTTCTACTGATCATTTACACGACGCCACTAGCCCCCCTCTTTGAATCCGAAGGTTTCTGAACCCAGCTCTCACAGTGGAGGTTTTTTGCTGACCCCCGTTGATAACATCTCCCGCTGAGCTTTTGTTTGACGCGCAGACAGCCAGGTGAACAGGCAGGCGGACATTTTACGTGTCACGTTGCACATAATGTGCTAAATAATAACAGTTTAACAATAATAAAAAGGGGTTATGTTAGCATGGGAGATATATACATTTATCTGAGCTAAATTAATCTATCTGGACTTGTTGCGTCATTTAAACAATGCGAAACGTGCTACGTGTAAAGTTGAAAATGAAGACACCAGGTTTATTTTTTATTTTTTATTTATTCAACACCACAAACTGTATGTCACACAAACACTGAGAATTTAACTGAACACTATTAAAACACGTTAACTGAACTGTAACTGTACGTTAAGGAACAGGACTCTGCTCTGTTTTCATTGTGGATACTGTACCACATCAAAACCGGTCCGCCTGTTGGAAGGACAGCTTCTCAACCTCGCAGAAGAAAAAAAAACTCTGTTGTTGTGTGATCAAAGTAAACACAAGCAAACATTATATTAAGAACGTTGATTTACCTGCTGTAAATTAGCTGTTTATCACAGACTAAAGTCCGACATCATCCACGTCGACTCAGTTCTGGTCCACACTCCACTCAGCGTCTGGTATGCAGCTTGTTAGATGAAGCGAGTCCCACTTGGCGTCAAATATGTCGACTCTTGTCCAAATTCAGCTTTAACTTGTACTTAACTTGTTTTTAGCTCACCGTTTAGCACAAAAGAAAGCAGCAGACTGGGGAAACACGCATGCGCATTAGGTGAAGGTGCAAAAATTCACAGCGCCAACTAATGACCCGGCATGGTAACTACAGTGGTTTTCCTCTTATTTGAACAACAGAAAATTTTCAATGTTTGTGAATAACATACAGTCTAAGACCTCTCCGTTAATGTATGGTGTTCCTCAGGGTTCAGTCTTGGGTCCTATTCTGTTCATTTTATACATCACCCCCCTTGCAAAGATTATAAATAGCTTCAGAAATGTCTCTTACCATTTCTATGCTGATGACATTCAACTCTATTGCTCCTTCAATGACTCAGAATTACACAAGTTATCTGAATTAGTAAACTGCGTGTCCCATATTAAGGTGTGGTTAGCCAACAACTGCCTTCAGTTAAATTCTGCCAAGACTGAAACCCTGATCATTGCCCCTGAACAGAAAGTTCCTCTAATCAAGCACATCTCGGTTCTCTGGGCTCCTCTTCTCAGCCGAGCCTCAGAAACCTTGGTGTCCGGTTTGACCAGTCAATGTCTTTGGAAAAACATTCAAAGCTCCTGGTCAGAAACTGCTTTTATCATCTGAGGAACATTTCTAAACTGAGGGCATTATTATCCAAATCTGACCTGGAGATTATTATTCATGTTTTTATCTCTTCTTGTTTAGACTACTGCAATTCCCTTTTTACTAGTTTTAATAAGTCTGCTGTCGCTCGTGTCCAGTTGGTACAGAACGCTGCTGCGAGGCTTTTAACAGGAACAAATAGGTCTCACATCACACCGGTTTTATATGATCTACATTGGCTCCCTGTTGAATTTAGAATTCATTTTAAAATCTTGGTATTAACTTTTAGAGCGTTAAATGGACAGGCCCCCCAGTACATCACAGAAATGCTGATCCCTTATTCTCCAGCCCGCACCCTTCGTTCTTCAGCATTGAACCTTCTAAAAGTCCCTAAGACCCGGTTTAAAACCCGGGGTGACCTTTCCTTTCAGGCCGTAGCCCCCCGGCTGTGGAATGCCCTGCCCCTGTCTCTTCGTGTGACCACCTCATTGATTCCTTTAAAACGCAGCTCAAGACACTTTTATTCAGACAAGCTTTTAGATAAAAGTTTTTATTATCACGGGGCGGCCGTGGTGTAGTGGTAATGGCAGTCGACCCCTGATCGGAAGGTTGGAGGTTCGAATCCCGCATCCGCCCACCATGTGTCGTTGTGTCCCTGGGCAAGACACTTAACCCCGAGTTGCTCCCGGTAGGTCTGGATGGCGCCTTGCAAGGCAGGCTACCACTACCGGTGTATGAATGTCTGAATGAATGGGTGGATGGCTGGTATTGTAAAGTGTTGTAAAATGGCTCCTCACAGGGGGCTGGAAAGTGCTATATAAATAAGCTCCATTTACCATTTATTTAGTGTTTTTATCAATTGTTCTTATTTTTATTAGCTGTTCTTATTGTTTTGATTAATCAGCTTTTACTACAGTAATTCTTTTGTCTATTTTAATCTTTTATTTATATGTTGTACAGCACTTTGTGATTTTATCTATGAAAAGTGCTATATAAATAAACTTTACTTCCCTTAGCAAAAAGAAGTATACTTAAAGTTCACTTTTTTAAGTATACTTGAGTATAAGTATAAGTTTATCAAGTATACTCCACACTATGTACTTGTAGTATACTACAAGTATACTTTTTTAATACCTCTTCGGACTGATTTGGGACACTTTTAGTTTATAAAAAGTATACTTTGAGTATACTTCCCTATATACTTCTAGTTTATAATTCAGTTTTCTTAAGTATACTTTAAGTGTACAACAAGTATACTTTTTATATACTGCCGTTGCACTAGTTATATACTTGTAGGTCATAATCAAGTTTGTTGAAGTATACTTAAAGTATACTATTTTGTATACTGCCATTGCACTAGTTATATACTTCTAGGTCATAATCTAGTTTGTTGAAGTATACTTAAAGTATACTATTTTGTATACTGCCATTGCACTAGTTATATACTTCTAGGTCATACTCTAGTTTGTTGAAGTATACTTAAAGTATACTATTTTGTATACTGCCATTGCACTAGTTATATACTTCTAGGTCATACTCTAGTTTGTTGAAGTATACTTAAAGTATACTATTTTGTATACTGCCATTGCACTAGTTGTAGTCCACATTTCACTTTTTAGAATTTCTAAAACTAATACCATGTCATTTTAAATGTAAGGTTACACTTGTAAGTTTGCTTAGCAATTCCTTGTTGAATACTAGCTAAAATTAGCTAAAATTTACTTCCTAAAGATAACCCAGACTACACTGTAATGTGTTCACAAAGTCACAAGACAAAATCCTGATAACTTCAGTCTTTTTATATAGCATTAAAATTCAGTTAAAAAACAATGTCTATAGTGGAACAATATAAAAAACAAACCACTTCACAGCTTTAAAAATTGAAATGTAAAGGTGCACATTTAACTTAAATGTCCAAATGTAAACAAAACAAAGTCAACAGCAAAACGTGCATTTGCTTGAAAAAATAAGCAATACAGTAAGGTACACTCCAACTGGAAATTGAAGTCCTTCCTTTTCGGGTTAAGGCAATTGCGCATCTTTGGAAAAATTGCACATCCGGAACAAAATTGCACACCCGGAAAAAAAAAATTCACTTCTTTCAACAAAAAAAAAAAAAAAAAAAAAAAAAAAAAAAAAAAACATTCTTACTGGATTAGTTCTTCTTTTCATTTTGTTTCTTGACATAGTTTATGTTGTTGCATTTCTTCCTTATGATTCTTCTCACATCCTGCATGGTGGTGTCAGGGAACTTTGCGTTGGTGTAGACTGAATGAAAAAAGACACACAAAAAAATTACTCTAATGTTATACCATTGTTTCAGCATAGTTACTATGACATCAAACATCTCCTTAAAATAAATCTCTTGCTTTCACGAGTGATGCACAATAAATGTATAAATATTATTATTATTCGGTAATTACCGTATTATTAGTAAGTAAAAGTTTATTTATAGAGTGCCTTTCGCAGAAATGAAATTCACAAGGTGCTGTTCAACAATTATCAAAGACGAAAGAATTATAGAACAATTACATTCCAGTTAAAGCATTTATGATAAAACATGTACAGGCATCAGTCAATAATTAGCACCAGCTCTAAGTCAGCAGAAACAGAAGAACAACAATAACACGAAACTAAGTTGTGGTCTCCGATATTTTATTTAATAACTTAATATCTACCTGCATTTGAATTTTATTGAAAACTTCATTTAATATTTGATTTACGCAATGTTTTGAATTTTGTTTGACCTGTTGCACAATTTAGCCTGTGTAGAGTGTTAATGTTTCTAATCTGTAAAAGATTGTGTTAGTAATAGCTGGTAAATTTAAAGGTTCAGTATGTAATTTCTGGAACACGCTGGAACTTAGGAAAATTTTGAACAGAGACACGTTTCTGGTCCCTTCCCCTCAGAGCCATATGGCTCTGTTACCCCTTGCTCTGCTGAAATTCAAATTCAAGCTCTGTTTTTATTGGCTGATTCGAATTCAAGCTCTGTTTTTATTGGCTGGTTACAAACTCTGTTTTTATTGGCTGGTTAACGGCGGTCACTGTGGCTTTTTAGAAATGCTTTCAGAGAAGCAAGGGGACAATAGTTTTTTCAGAGACTAGTTACTTGTCTAAAATCAGTACCGGGTATGTCAGGAGGTAGTGACAGAGTGAAGAAATATGTTAAAAATATATTGTTAGAAAAGTTACATACAGCTCCTTTAAGTGCTTTACTTTTTGTCTGAATAGTTGCTGCATTGTGCTGCAAATTATCTTAATTCTTCCCTTGAAAAAGAAAGGTAAAACAGTTTTATATCTAACTTAAGTTGGTTTTATGACTCAGTTTTCCCAAATCATGTAGCCTGTAGTGCTCAAATCCAATTCAATCAATATGTTAGTGATTGATATTTATAGGTGATTGTATCGCAATCAGCATGAACCTGATCAGAGAATCTCATGGAACATTATTCATAAAAAGGAGAAAACGGTAGGAATTAATTTTAGAATGATTCTTGTCCAACATTATATGCACTCACCAAGTATAGCGTCAAGCAATGTGTTGTCCAATGGTGGCTTTGACTCC
>JBBPBX010002932.1:28819-40543 GCA_038048925.1 Garcialebias charrua
TATATGTCTTTAATTTACTGACTGTTGGCCTAGATGAAACATTTGAGATAAAATTCGATTTTTTATCATTTATTTTCGTAGCGCACCCGAGGCTGTTTGGAAAATATCAAACCGAAACTATTTAATATCCAGCAGATTTGACCATTTCGTGAATTGATTTAGGAACTGTTAAGCTCAGGAACACTTCTGATATAACGTCAGCTATGAACTATATTTTTTCTCAGCAGAGAAATAATAGTTTTTTACCTTGTTTTGATGAAAATTCGTTCGTGGCGGCAGCCATTTTGAATGACGACGTCAGTCGACATCGTTCAAAACTCCGCCTTCTGCTCTCTGATTGCTCAGGAACACTTCTGATATAACGTCAGCTATGAAATCTATTTTTTCTCAGCAGAGAAATAATAGTTTTTTACCTTGTTTTATTGAAAATTCCTTCGTGGCGGCAGCCATTTTGAATGACGACGTCAGTCGACGTCGTTCAAAACTCCGCCTTCTGTTCTCTGATTGGTCCGGTCAAAACCTACCGGAGACATCCTTGTGGATGGGAGAAATGCCAGACCCAGCAGTGAAGGGAAATGAGAATTGAGCGGAGCTGCGTAGGAATGGCGAGGGCCAGGCTAAGCTACACTAACTCCAGGGATTAATTTGTAGGAGTGATTTTTTTTTTTACATAGCAGTGGGCAATAAAGAAAACATTGTTTATTCAGCAAGAAACAGTAACCAATTTTTTTTTTTAAAGTACAATAAATGAGTTTATAATTAAGTTTGTGGTCAGATTAACTGACCTCAACAGACCAGAAACTATGATTTGCGAAGAGCAGAACTACCGGTACACAGATGTCTTCTGTAACTTTTTTTGTTGAGTTTTGAAATTAACTGCAGTTAAATAAAAGTATATACAGGGAGTCCTCGAGTTACATCGCCCTTGACTTACGACAACCCGGACTAACGAACGCGCTTCGAACGCTAGTACGTGCTGTTTATAGATGAATGTGTGGTGTAATGTGGCTACGGTAATGTGTTAGCTAACCGTTTGTAAATAAAGTTCTGTGCATGTTTATGGACCAGTATGTACGCTTGTTCAGTCTCATATCGATTCTCATGTCGTTAAACGGGTGTGCGGCGCAGCGTACGAACGCCACGTGTTCCGAGTTCCGACTTAAAGTCAAAATTGGGTTACGAACAGTGCGTAGGAACGGAACTCGTACGTAACTCGAGGACTCCCTGTACAGCAGATCCTCGCTACTTTGTGCGTGTTTTTTTTAAAAGTAAGATTGGACATGACACATAGATCAGCATGGAATTTTTTTATTTAAAATAAATTATTTTAAATTATTTAGCACCTGCTGCACCTCTGTGCAGCTCACACTGCAGGATAAGCTTCCTCCTGCAGCTGATTAGCTGATCTCCGTGCAGAGTGGAGAAGTGGGTGTGGCCAAGAGCGCTTGTAGGTAGAGAGAGGCCGAGGCAAGGAGCTGAAATCATGACATTCTATGCTCTTTTAGAGCATTTAGAGTTTAGAAACGTTGTTTAGAATATTGCAAGAGTGTGGGAAGGGTTTAAAACGCCTTTATATAAATACTAACATAAACTACATACTACTACTTGTACTACTACCCTACTTGGCAGTTTTTTACTTATCGCAGGGCTTCAGGGTACAGATCCCCAGCGATAAACGAGGGACTAATGTATTGCAATAAAATAAGGAGCAAATACATCGCATTTGCAATTTTATGTTCAACAGCTTGCATGAATCCAAAGCTTATTGACAAAATTTCTAACCTTTTCATTCAAACTTTATTTAGACAGGTTAATCCCATTAAGCCTCGGGGGCTCATTTACAAGAGAGACCTGAGACCTAATCTTAAAAGCAGTGAGGGGTTTGAATTATTTGAATGTACAAACAGTATTTAGTACAGCATTATCCTAATTCTCCTTCTTTATCCAAGTTAATATTTGTGCTGCTCTCTGTGCACATAAACATAAACTTGCAGCTTTTCTGAAAACTTATTAAAAAAAAGGTAATGAAATGAAAAAATTACCTTTAAAATGAATAAATCACACTTTTAGAGTTGCATTGAAACATGTTTGACAATAGTTATTTAAAAATTGTGACGTTACAGAGAGTTCTCCCTGTTCTGACAAGCTGCGGTCGAGGTGACTCACCTTGTTGTAAAGGAAGACCCCGACGATGGCGGTCATCATGCCCATGATGTTTGTCAGGGTGACCGGGTTGCGCAGCATCAACAAAGAAATGCTAATGACCATGATCCTCTTGGTGGCGTTGGCGACTGCGTAGCTGAGCGGGCTGACGAGGTTAAGAATACTGAAGGCGATAACGTTCTGTGCAAAATTGCAGAAGCCGCTGATGAGGAGGAGGACGAAGGTACTCGTCCATTCAGAAACGTCCGACTGAAAAGAGAGGCGTTGGATACAAATCATGATTACGAACCACGTTAGATGAAGACTAGGTGTTCCAGCAGCGGCGGTGACACTCGTCTAATGATCAGATATTGTTACACACCAGATCTCCATTCACAAGAAACACAGAGAGGTCCACCAGCACCCAGGTGGGCAGCATGAAGATCACAGCATTAAAGCCGAGGATGTTGAGAAGCCTCAGGTGGTGCACTCTTGTGTCCCGCAACACCTTGAAACAAGAAAACATACAGCAGACGCTGCTTCACAAGTTTCCTGACGCTCGTTTTAAAACTTTTTGCAAACAATTCAATTGGAGCTGCAATAAAGAGAGAATGACACAAACCCACAGCATGCGGATAATTCACCTTTTTGGAAAATATGTTCTGCAGGGAGAAGCAGAGCGTGGCCGCGAGGGCGCTGATTAACCCTGAAACGTCAAAGGACAGCTCAGTGATGGTGGCCAGCAGCACTCCGCCAATGATGGGGATGAGCGACACGTACACCTGCAGCAAGACGCACACAGAGAAGAGAGTCAGGAGAAACCACAGCAAACCTTTTATGTCCACTAAATAATATGGTTTTCTTTCCTGTTGGAATCAGAGTGTGCAGAAATTGTTTATATTAAAGCACAGATCTGCTCTAATATACTGACTCAACTAGCACCAGATTTTTTTTTCCTGTAACCTATCAATAAGCCAATAAAATTGTTAGCCCGTTATTAGTTTTATAGCAGAATTTTTAATTTATATCATTCAATAGTTGCTGCTTCATCCTTGTAGAAAAAGTTTCTCTGTGCCTTATCTAAAAAAGCTAAGTCTGGTCCTCTGGACATTTAAAAAACAAAACAAAACAAAACAAAGCAAAAAAAAATGTAGGGTGGTCGTGAGATGGAGTGAGTTGCACTTGCCAGTGCTCCGGGTAAAACCTATTTTTTAGCACCACCAAGCCCTCTACATTTTACTTTTTTTTGCCTATTATCACGCACACAACTTCCATCAAACATCTCTTTTAAAGATTTTAAATTAAAAATGTCTCAAAAGTCGACAAGATCGAAGAAGGACGCTGAGAAGGATGACGCTGGCCTAACCCTCGAGGCAATTACCTCGCGGCTCTGTCAGCTGAGTTCAAACAAACTTTTAGTCAGCTGGATGTCAAACTGGACCAGACCCGGCTCGCGGTGGAGGAACACGGCCAGCGTGTGTCATCACTGGAACTTGTCACTAACGACCTGAGCCAGCGCATGTCGGAGGTGGAAAACACCTGCTCAACTCTCCAGGAGGAAAACGCCAGACTAAAATCTAAATTAGCGGATTTAGAAAGTCGAAGCAGACGGCAGAATATTCGTGTTCTGGGTTTACCGGAGTCTATTGAGAGCGGACGTCCCACAGACTTCTTCTCCAACCTGCTGTGCGACATCTACGGGCGTGACACGCTTCCTTCTCCACCCGAACTGGACCGGGCCCATCGAACCCTCGCCCCGAAACCCGCCTCGGACCAGCGGCCGCGCCCGGTTATCCTGCGAGTGCACCGGGTCCAGGTGAAGGAGCTCCTCATCCGGGAGGCTCGACGCAGAGGTAAACTTGAATACCGGGGGAAACCGGTGCGGATCGTGGAGGATTACAGCCCAGAAGTCCTTAACCAGCGCGTGGAATATAAGGAAGTGATGGCTGCGCTGTATTCTCTGGGTTTAAAACCTGCTTTGCTTTTTCCTGCTCGACTCCGCGTGACTTTACCTGCTGGACACAGAAAGTGGCTGGGCTCGGTCGAGGAGGCGCAGAAGTTCATTGACACCTTACCTCAAGCTTCACAGCGCAAGTAATATTTAACTTTTCTTTGACTGATGAGCAATGCGCTGTTCCCGCATTGGCTTTGTTTCTGTTTACACTAAACTTTTCTTCACATGAGGTGAGGAACAGATGAGCTGGGGCCTCATGTATCAACCGTGCGTGCGCACAAAAACCGTGCGTACGTCACCATCCACGCAGAACTCCGTATGTATCAAAACAGAACTGAACGTGGATATGTCCGCACCGCCACGGCAGCTCCAGTCCAGGCGTACGCACGTTTCTGTGGTTTGTGTTCCTTTGGCGACACCTACAGGTGATTCTGGAAACTGTTCATGATGGGGTAATAATGATCATTTCCACCCAAACACACATGATGAACAATTATTACATCCACATGGACGCAATCAGAATACAACCTGCAAAAAATATAAAAAACAGAAAGACTGAATAGTTCTGCACAGCTTAAATTCTTGTTTTTTGTTCATTTCTAGCTGTTTTAGCAGTTGAAGAACGTGATGCATGATGGGACAAGACGACATTCCTCTGTTGCAGGGTATATTTAAATGAAAACAACGTTTGTCTTTATTTTTAATTCATTCCAGATTTAAAGAACACAAGAAAACTATTTTAAAAAACCCACAAGAAATCCTCTTTTGCCTTCATTTCATGTATAGTTTCATTTCATGTTGTTCATTCTAAATAGTTTTCTTGTGTTCTTTAAATCTGGAATGAATTTATAAAAAAAAAAACTTTGTACCATGCGGGATTCGAACTCATGATCTTCGGGACGAAAGGCGGGCACGCTAACCACTGACCTATAGGCATGTTAAAATAGTTGGGTCAACATCTCATTTAAAAGTGGACGGTTTGTTGTGCGCTGAGCGTGCCAAACAAAACCTTCTTCTGTGCCTCTCTACGTCACTCAGAAGTGTCTCCAGTTCACAGTCCGTGAAGTTCCTCTTTTTTCCACGTTTCGACATGATTTGCAATAGAGCAAAGATGACATTCCTAACGTGCAGGGCATATTTAAATGAATTTGCATATTTATATGGAGGCGTGTCAAAGGCGGAGTCGGCCACTCTCTCATGTGCGCTCAATTCCACGTTGATTGTGATGTACAAAAGCAATGTGCGTGGATACCGGCGTATGCACAGTTTGATACATCTGGATTTTTTTGTGCGTACGCAGATTTCTGGATTTGACCGTGCGGCACTTTTCAGTAAGAAATCCACGCAAGTCTTTGTACATGAGGCCCCAGGACTCTGCCCATACTCTCATTATCTGAGACTTTTTAGTTTTTATTGCGGCTTTTTTGGTTTTGTATTTAGGCACATAAATAATTGAAGTATTCATGTATAAAAATGGGTGAAATATAATGTTTTCAATATATTATTTTGAACTATTAACATTTTTTCTCTTCTCATTTACCTGTTGACTATCTTGAGCTGAGTCTTGGGTTAGTCCTGGATTGATTGAGGATTTAATTTGAGATTAGGATTAATTTAACTTTGTTTGTGTGTGTGTGCGTGATTACCGGTACACATTTATGTGTATACATTTTTTGGCCTTGCATACCTTAAACTAGTTTGTGAGGTGCTTATACATTTTTTTTTTTAAACATTTTTCCCCCCTTTTATGATAATGGAGCCCTAGTTTAAAAGTTAGACAGGAGTTACCTCAGGCTTCACAGCGCAAGTACAGTAATATTTAACTTTTCTTTTGACTGATGTGCAACGCGCTGTTCCCGCACTGGTTTTGTTTATGTTTACACTAAACTTTTGCTTACATGAGGTGACGAACAGATGAGCGGGACTCCCATACTCTAATTATCTGAGACTTTTTTTTTTAGTGGGGCTTTTTGGTTTTGTATTTAGGCACATAAATAATTGAAGTAGGCCTATTTATGTATAAAAATGGGTGAAATATATAATGTTTTCAATATATTATTTTGAACTATTAACATTTTTCCTCTTCTTGTTTACCTGTTGACTATCTTGAATTGAATCTTGAATTGGTCTTGGACTGATTGAAGATTTAATTTAGGATTAGGATTAATTTAACTTTGTTTATATGTGTGTGCGTGATCACACATCTATGTGTACATTTTTGGCCTTGCATGAGGTGCTTATACATTTTTTTTCCCTCTTATGATACTGGAGCACTAGTTTAAAAGTTAGACAGGAGACTTATTTTTAATTTTTATGGAGCTTGCTGCTTCTGTTTTTTGCAGCTGTCCAGGGTGGGAAAGGGAGGGGGGTGGGGGTCCATCACTGCCATTAATTTATATTTTCTTTCACTTTGCCAAGAACTGCACAGCCATCAACACATTAGACTGTATTACCTACCTTTCTTATACAAATTATTAGTAATATGAGTGGTCAGTTGGTGTTGTCAAGCTGGAACGTCAAAGGTTTGAACCACCCCGTCAAGAGAAGGAAGGTGCTTTCTCATTTAAAACAGTTAAATACAGGCATTGCTTTCCTGCAGGAGACTCACATTAGAAGTGACGATAGCAAACGATTACTGCAAACATGGCACGGGCAGAGTTTCCATTCCTCATTTCGAGCAAAGGCTCGGGGCGTCTCGATCCTCATCAGTCAAGACATTTCATTTGAACCTTTTCAAGTTAACTCAGATAAATATGGTCGTTTTGTGATTGTTTCCGGTAAATTGTACAACACACCAGTAGTGCTAGTTAACGTTTATGCCCCAAATACGGATGATGTTGGTTTCTTTGAGAAATTATTCTCACTGCTCCCGGACCTAAACACATACTCATTGATACTCAGTGGTGACTTGAATTGCTGGTTGGACCCAGTTTTGGACAGATCCTCTACAAACCCTGCCACAGCCAGCAGGTCGTCCCACACTATTCGTGCCTTTCTATCTAAGTATGGCCTGTGCGATGTATGGCGTTTTTTACACCCAGCTGAGAGAGAATATTCTTTTTTTTCTCATGTTCATCACTCATACTCGAGGATCGATTACTTTTTCATGGACAACAAACTTCTTCCCTCTGTCCGTGGCTGTGACTACCACAGTATTGTCATCTCAGACCATGCACCTGTCACTCTGTCTCTGTCCCTCCCTGACATTCCTATAAGGAGTAGACAGTGGAGATTCAATTCAACGTTACTGTCAAACAATGATTTTGTTACATTTATAGAAAAAGAAATAACCTTCTTTCTATCCATAAACAGAACTCCTGGGATCCCACTGTCAACCGTTTGGGATACCCTTAAGGCCTATCTTAGGGGACAAATCATTTCATATACCGCCCGGCTGAGGCAAAAATCTCAAAAAGAAAGAACTGATTTAGCCCAGCAGATAAAAGAAATTGATCAACAATATGCTCAAAACAAATGCCCTAATCTGTACAAAAAAAAAGTAGAACTCAAAACTAAGTTTGATTTATTGTCTACATACTCAATAGAACAATCACTTTTGAAAAGTAAATCATCATTTTACATACATGGAGAAAAGTCAGGAAAACTACTGGCAAATCAGTTGAAGGGTGCCATGGCTAAACAAATCATCCCTAAGATCCAATTAAAGAACGGCACCATAACTCTAGATCATTTACAAATTAACAGAGCATTTAAGGACTTTTATTCCCATTTATATACTTCAGAATCCCAAACCAACAAGAATTTATCTTCTCAGTTTTTCGAAAAGACCAATATGCCAAAACTCACACCCAACCTGAAAGATGCACTGGAGATCCCAATATCCCTGACAGAAATTGTGTCAGCTGTATCGGTAATGCAGTCTGGCAAATGTCCGGGTCCTGACGGCTTCCCTGCTGAATTTTTTAAGAAATTTTCTCCATTACTTTCCCCACTCCTACACTCGGTTCTCTTAGAGTCGTTTGACCAAGGATCCCTTCCAAAATCTTTCTTAGAGGCCTGCATTACCCTCATTGCAAAGAAAGGAAAAGACCCAACTCACTGTTCCTCTTATCGACCAATCTCCCTTTTAAATACAGATGCCAAAATTTTAGCCAAAGTTCTTGCTCAAAGGTTGGAAAAGATCCTTCCTTTCATCATATCAAAAGACCAGACTGGATTCATTAAAGGCAGGCACTCCTTTTTTAATATCAGACGCCTTTTGGACATTATTTATTCTCCTTCGGATACTGTTCCTGAGTGTGTTATTTCCCTTGATGCGGAGAAAGCATTTGATCGGGTTGAATGGGACTACTTGTTTAATGTTCTTGACAAATTTGGTTTTGGCCCCAATTTCATTACATGGGTGCAATTAATTTATTCACATCCCACCGCAACCATTCGGACCAACTCTCAGATATCAAAACCATTCAGTCTACATCGAGGAACTCGCCAGGGATGCCCACTGAGCCCTTTGCTCTTTGACCTAGCAATTGAACCTCTTGCCACTGCTTTGCGGTCCTGTGACACAATTTCAGGAATCTGGAGAGGAGATATGGAGCACAAGGTCTCCCTTTATGCTGATGACCTTTTACTTTTCATTTCTCATCCGACTGACACGTTGCCTTCCGTTTTATCATTACTTGAGGAATTTGGAATAAATTCTGGTTACAAATTAAACCTGAGTAAAAGTGTAATTTTCCCTGTTAATACCCTGGCGCAGACTCTTGACTTTAGTAAATGGCCTTTTAAAATTGAGAAGATAAAATTCTCTTACCTGGGTGTTACAGTTACGAGGAGGTATAAAGATTTATATCAAGAAAATTTTGTCTCTCTGTTGAATCAGACAAAGCAGGCATTATCCCGATGGTCACCGCTTTCCACTTCCCTCATAGGCCGTATTAACTCAGTCAAGATGGTCACTTTACCTAAGTTTTTATATCTCTTTCAAAATATTCCTGTTTTTATCCCTGGTTCATTCTTTGTTCAGTTAGATTCCATCATTTCATCATATCTGTGGCAAGGAAAACGTCCACGCTTAAATAAGACACATCTCCAAAAAACTAAGGCCGCAGGCGGTCTTGCCCTTCCAAATTTCCGCTTTTATTATTGGGCAGCAAACTTGCACTGTCTAGCATTCTGGTCATTCTATTACAACAGGCCTGACAGCCCTGACTGGGTAGAGATGGAGTCACAGTGTTCTGGGAAATGGTCCTCCGTGGCTTTCTTGGGATCCTCACTCCCGCTTCCACCACTTACAACTGTTATAAATCCAGTTATAAAACACTCACTAAAAATCTGGGCACAATTTCGTAAATGTTTCAATTTCTCTAGTTTCTCTCTCTATAGCCCTATCATGTCTAACCAACTTTTCAAACCCTCATCTCAGGACTCTGTTTTTAAAGAATGGCAAAGAAGGGGTATAGTACGCTTCAATGACTTGTTTCTCAATAACACTTTAGCTTCATTTCAACAACTATGTGAAAAATTTAGTCTTCCCCAGTCCAATTTTTTTAGGTATCTCCAAATACGGCACTTTATTACTCTTCATTTGTCCAGCCTCTCCATTTCAACTGATAGCAGTATTGTTGACACTATTCTTTCTCTAGACCCAAATAAAAAACATTCCATTTCATTCATTTACAGTAAACTATTGGATTTGAAGCGTGCTTCCTCAGATAAAATCAAAGCTGCTTGGGAAGAGGATCTTGGCTCCTCTATTTCAGAGGACTCTTGGACCTCCATACTCAGACTGGTGAGCTCCAGTTCTCTCTGTGCTAGACATTGTCTAATACAATTTAAAGTGGTGCACAGAGCTCACATCTCTAAACTGAAATTGTCCTCTATGTATCCTGATGTCAGCCCATACTGTGTGAGATGCAAACATGCTGAAGCCTCTCTCTCCCATATGTTTTGGTTTTGCCCATCTCTGAACAAATATTGGCGGGAAATCTTTCAGACTTTATCACGTGTACTAGATACACGTCTGAATCCTGACCCACTGATTGCTCTGTTTGGTCTTGTAGAGGGCATGACAAACCTAAATAAAAACCAACAACACGTAATATCGTTCACCTCTCTCCTGGCCAGACGAGCTATTTTGCTAAGGTGGAAAGAACCGTCTCCACCCACTCACGCTCAGTGGTTGGCTGACATCATGTCCTGTTTAAAGTTGGAGAAAATCAGATTCACACTCCAACAGAAAGAGGGTAAATTTGAGAATGTTTGGGGACCTTTCCTGAATTTATTCCAGTCTCTTTGACAACACAACTTACTCAGGTTAATGCAGTCTCTTGGCTATTTTACCTTTTATTTATTAATTCCCTTTCCTTTTGGCAGTGATTGGGTAGGGATTATTTTTTATTTTATTTTTTATATTTTTTATTTTATTTTTTTCCTTTGGTGTGGTGATGTTTCATTATCATCTTTGCTGTTTAATGATATTCTGTTTTTTTTGTTGAAAAAAAAATGAAAAATTCAATAAAAAGATCTTGAATTTGAAAAAAAAAAGTAGAAACGTTTTGTCTTTCGTCCGAAAGACTTCCTCAGTCTGAGCTGCTGTATTAAGCTCAGTCTTATAAATAGCACCCTCTCACAGTGGATAGACAAGTTGGCTGATGACAGCCTGAAACCAGCTGCTCACATGATCAAGGAGGACCATCAGCCTAACGATGGATTGTTAGCACCCTGATGGTTGTTTGCTATTCACAGAGGGCTGAGTGATACCAGCAATAACAGCGTTGTATAAGGGGGACAGTTGAACCCAGAGGCCTCCACCTCTGTTTAATGATGGGCGGTTTCTTTTCACAAAGATGGCCTCCTTTACTCCTCTCTCAAACCATCGTTCCTCTCTATCAAGCAGTGACGTGCGGTCAGGGGATGCAAGTGAGGCCGTGCCTCCCCTGTCATCATGGGGAAAAAAAATGTAATTATTGTATTTATCCTTTGATTTGTATTATAAACTTATTTTACTAAAAACTAAACCAGTTTTAAGTTATTTTTTATTCAAAATCACCAATTTTTCTTTAAATACTGTACTGAGAAGAGACGTTTCGTGAGGCACCTGCTGCTGCTCTTCAACAGCCGATTGCGCAATCACTCGGCTGGCTGTGCAGTTCCTGCACATTTTATGTCGCTATTAAAAAGTCCAAATACTTTTACTATATAAACTAAATTTCTATAGTTTAGCTGGTGAATAATGTAAGTGTTTTTGTCAAAAACTGTAGTACAGTAACGTGTTTTTGTCAAAAACTGTAGTAAGTGGGTTTTTTTGCTGAGCGATCATAAACGGCTGTGAAAAAGTGCTGTTCGAGGCGAGCCTCGCAGCTCCTTTAGGCAGTGACGTGCGGTCAGGGGATGCAAGTGAGGCCGTGCCTCCCCTGTCATCATGGGGAAAAAAAATGTAATTATTGTATTTATCCTTTGATTTGTATTATAAACTTATTTTACTAAAAACTAAACCAGTTTTAAGTTATTTTTTATTCAAAATCACCAATTTTTCTTTAAATACTGTACTGAGAAGAGACGTTTCGTGAGGCACCTGCTGCTGCTCTTCAACAGCCGATTGCGCAATCACTCGGCTGGCTGTGCAGTTCCTGCACATTTTATGTCGCTATTAAAAAGTCCAAATA
>JBBPBX010002932.1:50733-62462 GCA_038048925.1 Garcialebias charrua
CACAGTCAAAGAGCAATAATGTTAAGCACCTTGATAACAGTTTATCTGTTTTAACTGTGCTATATAAATAGAATTGACTTGACTTAATGTTTTGTCAGAAAACGGGAAACTTCACAGAATTTAGAGAGGAAATTAATCATAATTGAACAATAATCAGAGTCAGAGAGTCAGAGAGTCAGAGTCAGAGTCAGAGTCAGAGAGTCTTTATTGTCATTTGCACCGCATGTGGTACATGAGATGAAAACGAGATTATGTACACGAGGTCCCAGTTACATCCAACAACAAATGAAAGAGAAAAACAGTAATAACATCTAGAACTAACTAAGAAAAGCATCAACTAGTAATACACAGCTAACTAAGAAAAGCATCAACTAGTAATACACAGCAGCACGAACATGAGTTTGTATGAGCAGATGGTCACAGATGAACACAGATGAATACAGCAACAAGAAAACAGATCAGCATCAGTATGATGTGATATTTTGCAGTGTTTATTTTTTATTTTATTTTTATTTATTCATGAGTCTAACAGCCTCAGGGTAGAAGCTGTTCCTCAGTCTAGTGGTTCTACACTTGATGCTCCTCAACCTCCGTCCTGAGGGGAGTGGGGCAAAGAGTGAGTGTGCTGGGTGAGTGAGGTCTTTCATGATGCAGGTGGCTCTTTTCCTGCATCTGGAGGTGTAAATGTCTGTGATGGTGGGGAGACTGACTCCAACAGACTTCTGTGCAGCCTTCACCACTCTCTGCAGAGCTTTCCTCTCTTCAACTGTGCAGCCTCCATGCCACACGTTGATGCTGGAGC
Source organism: Garcialebias charrua (assembly GCA_038048925.1). Lineage (NCBI taxonomy): Eukaryota > Metazoa > Chordata > Actinopteri > Cyprinodontiformes > Rivulidae > Garcialebias > Garcialebias charrua. The sequence continues at coordinate 51,536 of JBBPBX010002932.1, forward strand.
ACAGGATGCTCTCCACTGCACACCTGTAGAAGGAGGTGAGGACTGGGCTGCTCAGACCAGCTCGTCTCAGCCGTCTGAGGAAGTAGAGTCTCTGATGACCTTTCTTGATCAGGCTGGTGGTGTTGTTGCTCCAGCTGAGGTTATCATTCATGTGTACACCCAAGTATTTGTAGCTGGAGACCACTTCCACTGCAGACCCACCTATTTTCAGTGGGGCATGGGTGTGTTTGTTCCTTCTGAAGTCCACAATCATCTCCTTTGTCTTCTTCACATTCATGTGAAGATTGTTCTCTTTGCACCAGCTCTCCAGGTGTTCCACCTCCTGTCTGTAGCTGGACTCATCATTGTTTGTGATGCATCCCACCACCGCTGTATCATCTGCAAACTTAACAATATGACAGCCTGGAAGTGTGGCTGTACAATCATATGTGAGCAGAGTGAACAGAAGGGGGCTCAGCACACATCCCTGAGGAGAGCCAGTGCTGAGGGTTATGGTGGAGGAGGAGAAGTTGTGGATCTTCACGGACTGTGGTCTGTCTGTTAAGAAGTCTAGTATCCAGTTACAAATAGAGGGGCTTAGTCCAAGTGTAGATAGTTTGTCTATCAGAGTTTGGGGGATCATGGTGTTGAAGGCAGATGTGAAGTCCACAAAGAGCAGACGCACGTATGAGTCTTTCTGATCCAGGTGGGTGAGAGCAGTGTGGACCACGGAAGAAATAATAAATCTAACCCAAGGTTTAGGGGTTAATTTTTTCTTAGTGCAGCCTCCAGACTTACTAGCAAACAACAGTTTTTAAATTGTTTTAAAATTAAACAAGTGAAGTGAAGTTTCTGGGTGTCATCATTGATGACAAACTGACATAGAAACATCATGTAAATTCCATTAAAACAAAAATAGCTAGATCAATTGCAGTACTGTATAAAGTCAGGGATTTTTTAATTGATAAAGCTCTGTATATGTTGTATAACACAATCATTGTTCCACATTTAATCTATTGTATTGAGGTTTGGGGAAAAGCGTGCAAAACAATTACAAAGCCTGTTTTTATTTTACAAAAGAGAGCTGTAAGAGTAATCACCAGAAAACATTTCAGTCACCCATCAAACACCTTGTTTCTTCAGCTAAATTTATTGAAATTCCAGGAATTGGTAGAATATAGTATTTTATCAGTTATGTATAGGGCTCATAATAACACATTACCTTTAAATATCCAAATTTTATAAAAAGACAAAGTTATTACAATCTCAAAGGGACAGAGATATTCATCAAACCACAATTCAGAACCAGCTTAAAGGGACGGTCTACCTCAATTCAGGGAGTTCGATTGTGGAATGCTCTGGAGAGTGATGTTAAAAATGCAAAATCAATGTATACATTTAAGAAAAAGGTCAAAAAGGACTTGCTCAAAAACTATATATGATGTAACTTAGTGTGTTTGTGTATTACACTTATGTTGACTGATGATGTAGCTTAGTGTGTTTGTGTATTACAGTTAGAAAAATTAAGTAGAATTATTCATTTTGTGATGTAGTTTGTGTATTACAGTTAGAAAAATTAAGTAGAATTACTCATTTTCTGATGTAGTTTGTGTATTACAGTTAGAATGATGTAGTTGTGTATTACAGTTAGAAAAATTAAGTAGAATTATTCATTTTCTGATGTAGTTTGTGTATTACAGTTAGAATGATGTAGTTGTGTATTACAGTTAGAAAAATTAAGTAGAATTATTCATTTTCTGATGTAGTTTGTGTATTACAGTTAGAATGATGTAGTTGTGTATTACAGTTAGAAAAATTAAGTAGAATTATTCATTTTCTGATGTAGTTTGTGTATTACAGTTAGAATGATGTAGTTTGTGTATTACAGTTAGAAAAATTAAGTAGAATTATTCATTTTGTGATGTAGTTTGTGTATTACAGTTAGAAAAATTAAGTAGAATTATTCATTTTGTGATGTAGTTTGTGTATTACAGTTAGTAAAATTAAGTAGAATTATTCATTTTGTGATGTAGTTTGAAGGTTATCATTGGTTGAACAAACTGTGAAATAAGGGGCAGATATAATAAGATTTCATCTTCTTTCTGCTCCCTTCATTTTATCCTACTTGTATTCTTGTATCTGATGAAACTGTCTTGTATTGTTATTTTAAAATGAATGAATAAACATCAAATCAAATCAAATTGAAAGGTTGACAGATGTTTGAGGTTTTACGTTATCATCAACTGATAGTTCCTCGGGAATATCTGTCCGGCAAGTTCTTTTCATCTGACCTGCAAAATATGAAAATGTTTTTGAAATTGCACACCAGGAATCAGTTTAGTTCTTCTCATTAAAGGCTATTAACTAGTGATGAGCATTTTATGCACTCTTCCAAACTTGTTGGTAAATATTAGATTTTTTTTTTTTTTGTCAATACTACACACACTGCCCCTCGTTCATCCTGTGTCCCCCGTCCACCTACCAGCTAATGCTTACAAACGATAGACCAAGTTGTATCATAATGTGTGATTGTTTTGTCCTTTAGTCATGCATGACTACGGTAATTTAATACCACAACAAATTGCTTAAAAGCAGAGAAAGCACTAATTTCAGCTGCCGGCCAATGTTTTGGGACTGCTGCCTGTTTCACATTTTTGCTTAAAACATGATTTTCTCTACACGGCTGGGACTTATGGTGAATTAAATTGTATTTACCGGTACTCCCAAGTTGTGTGGTCAAAAAAACATTTAATGAAACAGGCTTCTGGTACAGATATATGCTGCTGCTGCTAAATTAGCTTATCTTGCTAACGGAGTATCTTTATTCTCCTGCTTTTTCACTGGTCCGGTGGATGAGCGTGGACTGGGCTGTATGTATTCTGGCAGTAAAGTTGAGCTAATCCATAATCATAGTTTCCACTCTATACTTTCAAAATAAATTGCATTAGAAGAAGAAGGTTTATGTGTTGTGTTGTAAAAAGTGCAGTGAATGGAAAGAAGCACCTTTAGGAACAACTTAGCACGCTACTATCAAATGCTGGTGTTAAAAAACAAACAAATGGTTATGAATTAAAATAGGCTAATTTAAAGAAGCAAACTTGGCATATTTGAAAACATTTTTTTTCAACCCTTTTAATAACGACAGCACTTTAGTCAAACAGAGTGCTCACTCATGGTGTGTAGCATAGCAGAAAGAGGGTGTGCTGTTGAGAGCTTAAAGAGCATCAGTGCTCCCAATTTTAGTCAAAGCCCTCATTTAACCTTGAATATCTCTTGGTAAATGTAGAAAACAGCCATCTTTATATTGTTGGAAGTACCGTACCATTTTGTAGATGTGACTGGTTATCTGAGCTGGGTAAAAGCAGAACTAAAAGCCATAAAGTTCAGATCTTACAAAGACCTAATTTGCTTTTCTTGCTAATCTTGGCTAAATGCAGATATTTATCTGAAGACTGAGTTGCTTTAAACATTACTTAACCATCAGATCTTGACAAGTTTGATTTTTAGCCTAGATGTCTCTGGACAATTAGGTTATTTAGACATATTTAAAACCCCATTATGCTCACTGTCTTTTAAGCCCTGAGTCATATGCAATTAATGAACTTCTGATTTGCTTTAAAACTAACTGAACGAATGAATGAATGCTGGGCTAAGTTGTAAGTTCAAATGATTAGATCTGAAGCTAATAATTGCACCAATGAGATATGTTTTTGGACAGCAGAATTGAAGTAATGGTTGAAGTAATGGTTTAAATGTTTCAGTGTTTTAGTGTTTAAATTGTTACTGTTGCACCGAGGGACTGAGAGAAACGCAATTTCAATCCTGTGTATGTCCTGTACATATTGCAGTTCTGACAATAAAGTTGACTTTGACTTTGAAATATTTCTATATCACAAGAAAGCAACTCTCCACCTCTCTTCAGGATCAAATCTACATGTTCGGTGGGAAACTGGAAGCCAGCTGGGGGAACGTGACAGACGAGCTGTGGGTGTTCAATATATCCAGTCGCACGTGGCAACGGGAACACCCCGATGTGGACTCACCACCGGCTCAGGCTCAGATTTACGCCGTGGAGGGACACACAGCCCACTGCGTCCCGCTGAACAGTGGCGAGGCTATCATGCTAATCATCTTTGGCTACTCTCCCATCTACAGCTACATCAGCAACGTTCAGGAGTACAACCTGAGTGAGTCGCAGCTCGTTTCTGCAGACGTCTTATTGCTCATCATTTGTCTGATGATTGATGTGAACGGAATATAAAAAATAAATATCCTATTTAGAGTCAGAGTCAGAGTCAGAGAGAATTTATTGTCATTTGCACCGCATGTAGTACATGTGTTGAAAACGAGATTATGTACACAGGGTCCCAGTTACATCCAACAACAAATGCAAGAGAAAAACAATAATAACATCTAGGATTAACTAAGAGAGACATCAGCTAGTAATACACTAAGCCCTAATGTAGTAGAAAAACATCATTATAAACAGCAGCACGAACATGAGCAGATGGTCACAGATGAACGCAGCAACAAGAAACAGATCAGCATCAGCATGATGTGACATTTTGCAGTGTTTATTCTTATTATTTATTTATTCATGAGTCTGACAGCCTCAGGGTAGAAGCTGTTCCTCAGTCTAGTGGTTCTACATTTGATGCTCCTCAACCTCCGTCCCGAGGGGAGTGGTGCAAAGAGTGAGTGTGCTGGGTGAGTGAGGTCTTTCATGATGCAGGTGGCTCTTTTTCTGCATCTGGAGGTGTAAATGTCTGTGATGGTGGGGAGACTGACTCCCACAGACTTCTGTGCAGCCTTCACCACTCTTTGTAGAGCTTTCCTCTCTGCAACTGTGCAGCCTCCATGCCACACGTTGATGCTGGAGCACAGGACGCTCTCCACTGCACACCTGTAGAACGAGGTGAGGACTGAGCTTCTCAGACCGGCTCGTCTCAGCCGTCTGAGGAAGTAGAGTCTCTGATGACCTTTCTTGATCAGGCTGGTGGTGTTATTGCTCCAGCTGAGGTTATCATTCATGTGTACACCCAGGTATTTGTAGCTGGAGACCACCTCCACCGCAGATCCACCTATATACAGTGGGGTGTGGGTGTGTTTGTTCCTTCTGAAGTCCACAATCATCTCCTTCGTCTTCTTCACATTCATGTGAAGGTTATTCTCTTTGCACCAACTCTCCAGATGTTCCACCTCCTGTCTGTAGCTGGATTCATCATTATCTGTGATGCATCCCACCACAGCTGTATCATCTGCAAACTTAACAATATGACAGCCTGGATGTGTGGCTGTACAATCATATGTGAGCAGAGTAAACAGAAGAGGGCTCAGCACACATCCCTGAGGAGAGCCAGTGCTGAGGGTGATGGTGGAGGAGGAGAAGTTGTGGATCTTCACGGACTGTGGTCTGTTTGTTAAGAAGTCTAAGACCCAGTTACAAATAGAGGGGCTTAGTCCAAGTGTGGATAGTTTGTCTATCAGAGTTTGGGGGATCATGGTGTTGAAGGCAGATGTGAAGTCCACAAAGAGCAGACGCACGTATGAGTCCTTCTGATCCAGGTGGGTGAGAGCAGTGTGGACCACGGAGGAGATGGCGTCCTCTGTTGATCGGTTCTCACGGTATGCATATTGATGAGGGTCCTCGCTGATGTTGACGGTTGTCTTGATGTGGGACATGACCAGTTTCTCAAAACATTTAGCGACTATCGGGGTGAGGGCCACCGGTCTATAGTCATTCAGACCAGTCACTGTGGAGCTTTTTGGGACTGGGATGATGGTGGCAGTCTTCAGGCAGGTGGGAACTGACTCCAGTGCAAGTGAGGTGGTGAAGATGTCAGCCAGCACCTCACAGAGCTGGTCCGCACATTCCTTCAGAACTTTCCCTGGGATGTTGTCTGGACCCGTAGCTTTATGAGGGTTGATCCTTCTGAGACTGCCTCTCACTTCTGCTGCGGTCACTTTGAGGTGCTCCTCGTCTGGTGATGAGGTGAGTCTGGTGCTAGTTGGTCTGTTTGGATCATCAAAACGTGCATAAAACTTATTGAGGGCATCAGGCAGGGATGGGTCCCTGGGGCATTGTTTGCTTTTGCCCTTGTATATAAGGCTGTAAAAACATAATTACGTTCTTAAAGGTCATTTTTGACTTAATTTTTTTTTTTTTTTACTTCTTAAATGTATTTATTAGGTAAAACTCTCCATATATTTTTTCTCGTTAGAATCCAACAAATGGTTTGTGCCTGAGACGAAAGGAGCCATTCCTCAGGGAGGTTACGGCCACACCAGCACATACGACGGCGCCAGCGGCAGCATCTACGTCCACGGCGGCTACAAAGCACTGCCAGCCAATAAACATGGCCTCGTTGACGACCTGTACCGATACGACGTGAACACGCGGACATGGTGAATCATCGTGTCGCTCTCATAATTTATCATGCTTTACAGAGTGTGTCGTGCTGAACCTTGACACGCACGTTGTGCAAATCTCCCAGGTTCATTCTGAGAGAAAGCAGCTTTCCAAGGTACTTGCACTCAGCTGTGCTCCTCAGCGGCACCCTGCTCGTCTTCGGGGGCAACACACATAATGACACGTCACTCAGCAACGGAGCCAAGTGTTTTTCTGCTGACTTCCTTGCCTACGACATTGGTAGGACTCATTTTGTTGTTTATAAATCTCATCTGGCCACCTTATTTATTCATTTTGTTAATTTTAGCTACATTTTTATTGAATAATTGATCAATTTAAAGATTAACAGAATATTTTAAGTAATGGTCAATATGGGTTTAGAGCAAATACAACATCAATGGCTCTTATGGAACTAATAGAAGAGATGACAACTGCTGTTGATCAAAACCAGTATTGTGTTAGTGTTTTTGTCGATTTAAAAAAGGCCTTCGACACTATTGACCACACTGTTCTCCTTGAAAAACTGAATAAATGTGGCATTAGAGGATTAGCACTACATTTGGTATCCAGTTATTTGAATAATAGACAATTTGTACAGGTAGACGATAAGATCAGAATTTTGTGTTAATGGATGTGGAGTTCCTCAGGGCTCTGTGTTGGGACCAAAGTTGTTTAATTTGTATGTGAATGATCTGGTTGATGTGTCAGGGCTTTTGAAGTGTGTTTTATTCGCAGATGATACCACAGTTTTTTGTTCAGGTGAAGATATTGAACGGATGTTAGCGATGATACGGGCAGAATTAGTAAAAATACAAACTTGGTTCCAACTTACCGGTAATGAGTTATCATTAAATTAGGAAAAAAACAAACTACATGGTATTTAGTAATAGAAAGAAAATTATCAAAGTCCAATTTAAAATGGACAATATTGAAACCGAGTTAATGAAATACAATTTTGGGGCGTCATTATTGATGTGAAGCGGACATGGAAATCTTGTAAATTACTTAAGAATAAAAATAGCAAAATCAATTGCATTACTGTATAAAGTAAGAGTTTTTGAATGACAAAGCTTTGTAAATACTGTATAATGTAATGATAGTTCCATATTTAATCTATTGTGTTGAACTTTGGGGAAAAGCATGCAAAACTATTACAAACCCTATTTTTATTTTACAAAAAAGAGCTATAAGAATTATTAGTAGGAAGGAAGTGCTATGATCATCCAACAAATATATTATTTCATCAATTGAAATTATTAAAATTTTATGATTTGGTTGAATATAGTATTTTACAAGTCATAAAGCTCATTAAAAAATATTACCCCCAAATATTCAATTAAAATTTGTTTAAAAAGAGAATTATTCTAACCTTAAGAGAATGTAAACGTTTGTAAAACCTTCATTTAGAACTAGTCTGAAGGAGCTGAGTTGTAATTCAGGGAACAGGATTGTGGAGTTGACTTGATATCACCATAAACATTTCTAAAACAATTTATATGTTAAAAAGATGATTAAGTTAAAACTGTTAGGAAAGTATGGTGCCATGTGAAAAATACCTGATGTTTTTTGTTTTCACTTTGGGGATTGTTCAAGCCTGAGTTGTTTGTTTATTTTATATATTTTTTAAATAAGGGGCAGATATAATTAAAATTGTCTTCTTCTTTCTGCACCCTTTTCATTCAATGTTTTTTCTTTTTGATGAATTTGTTTTCTTTATTTTAAATGAATGAATAAAATGAAAAAAAAAAATATATATATATATATTTGTAATATTCAGGCTTTTGGTTCATTCTTTCTCAGTGGTAAACTTTAAATTTTCCTGATTTATTTCATTTATTTTTACAGACTCAGAAACTTTGTAAAATAATATAAATCTGTATTCTTCAGATGCTTTGTGCTTCATTTCAGTCAAATAAAAACATATTTTTATTCCTCAGCTTGCGACGAATGGAGGCTCCTGCCCAAGCCAGACCTGCACAGAGACGTCAATCGCTTTGGTCACTCGGCCGTCATCAGCAATGGGTGAGTATTTCCTGGCGTCTTCATGCAGAGCAGTAGTACAGTAGTTGCAGTTGTGGGAGTTTAAATTTCTTTCTCTGAGAAGAAATGATAATCATTTTGTTTAAATTTTAACATGAAAATGATCTAAAACAGGTCTCACTTGTGAATGACTCTTCGAGGCTCAATGTGATTAAGATGTATAAATTAAGGTTGAATTGAATGAATGATCCCTTTAAAGTCTTTCAGATGTACAGGTCAAGTTTGATTTATTTGTTTATTTTGTTTTTTCAGGTCCATGTATGTATTTGGAGGCTTTTCCGGTGTGCTGCTCAACGACGTCCTTGTTTACCGACCTCCTAGCTGCCAGGCCTTCTCAACAGAGGAGGACTGCATGAGTGCTGGGCCCGGGGTTCGCTGCATGTGGAGTAGGGACCGCTGTCTCCCCTGGGAACCCAGCATGGCTAATGGGAGCCTCACTCCTGCCCCATTCTGCCCCTCTAAAGATAGTGAGACTCTAAATTTTAGTTTTAGAAAGTTTTGTTTGTGCTTTTTTGTTTGTCACCTGCACTTTTTTATTTTAAAACATACTGATTGAAACCACATGGATTTAACCATATTCTTTATTTTTCCTTCTTTTTGTTTTTTGTGTGTGTGTGATTTTAGTAACGGTAGATGAGTGGTGCTACAGGTTCTCAGACTGTGGCAGCTGCACAGCAAACACTAAAGGCTGCCAGTGGTGTGATGACAAGAAGTGCATCTCTGCTTCCAGCAACTGCACCTCTGTGAGTTACCAGCAGGGGGCAGCAGAGCCTTTCAAATCTCATTGTTTCCTGAAATAAGCCCTTTTGTACTTGGAGATTTATTTAACTGTGCATAAATGACTTTATTATCAGTGTTTACTTGATTATGATCCTGTCCTTGTTGAGGAGTAAATAAAATCCTCATAACTTTATGAGATGGGCAGATATACCGTACTAAGTGGAAACGGACTATTTGCTCTTAAATTTAATTAGCTTTTTTCCAAAATCCACCTTTCTTTTCTTCTCTTCTCATTTTTCAGAATGTGAAGAACTTCACAAAGTGTCCGGTGCGGAACGAGCAGGTGTGCAGCAAACTCGCCAACTGCAAGAGCTGCTTCCTGAATCTCAACTGCCACTGGGACCAGAATCACTCCCAGTGCCTCGCCTTGCCTGGTACGCTGAACGACGTATCATGAAGTGCATTAATGCACGCGTGGACATCGTGTTAAAAGTTCAGATTTTTTTGTTCATTATTTGAGATGTGGATACGTTTTTATGAAGATTTATTTAATTTGTAGAAAATTAAAGTGTCATGCTTTTTTGTTGAAAATCCTCCCAATTTCTCTAAACTAAGTTTATGTGAATTTTCTCATCATGGTTTGGTTCATATAATGACACGATTATAATATAGCTAAAAGACAGTAAGTATTTTCAGAAGAAGTGTTTTCAAGCTGTCATCTTGATGTTGTTTATCAGGTCTGCCAGTGCATTTAGTTTAGCTCTTAGCAACTACCTCCCACCCAGCCTGTTGCTGATGTGGACACCAGCTGAATACGGAGAAATAGCGCTGTCACTTTTATCCATAATTTTCAGCTTGTGACGAATTGTCGCCTGAGGGGATCGCAGTGGGAGCTACAAATAATATCTCTGTTTATATGTGTGTGTGAATTTTATCATGCCTGAAAGGGACACATGCAAAGAGCATACATCTAAGACTGATAAATGCAAATTAGAAAGCAAAATTGTTGACATTTAAATGCACTGAGCCTTAAATCTTCCGTTTTTTTTGTGACTTGCAATGCTCAAAATGTTCCTTGTTTTTACTAAAGTGCAAACGTTTTGTAAAGTGCAAAACGTTTTGGTGGTGTAGACCGCCATTAGTTTTCATATTTTCTTTAAAAAAAAGAAAAAAAGCAGCATTTCTCCAAACTGAAGTTTGGTTATAACTACTAAAATTGATCCTATTTGTCCCTTCCAGCCCAGCAGTGCAGCGAGGGTTGGAGCCAGGTGGGCGATGCCTGCTTGAGGATCAACTCCAGCCGAGAGAGCTACGACAATGCCCAACACTACTGCAAGAACCTGAACGGAAACATCGCCTCACTCACCACCTTCAAACAAGTGCACTTTGTGCTTGAAGAGCTCAAGAAGCTCCAGCAACAAGACAAGGTGAATATAAACTATAAACCAGAACACTGGTTTTTGGTGCCCAGGTGATGAAGATGAGCTGTTACATCCATCCATCCATTATCTTTTACCCGCTTCTTCCATTTTGTATCACGGGGGTCGCCGGTGCCCATGTTCAGTATTCACTGTGCGAGGGGCGGGGTACAACCTGGACAGGTTGCACGTCCATCACAGGGCTAATGAGCTGTTTAGTGCTTGTGTAATTCTTGCATTTCAACCACTACAATTCCTAACTTTAGAAAACACCAGAACAGCAATAACTTTGTCCCATTTACAGATATTGTGCTAACAGTAGATGTGGTGGTAGTTGAGAGTAGAGCCCAACCGATATGGA
>JBBPBX010002932.1:64057-76195 GCA_038048925.1 Garcialebias charrua
CTCTCTGAGTAATGTCGGCATCATTATGTGTACGAGATTTTTTTTTCATTACCACATTTTTGATCTTCAAGCAGAGGTCAAAAATGTGTTAGGAATTTTTTTTATCTCCAAACTCTGTGTTATTTTTCACCACTTTTATTGTCCGTCCAACAGATCTCACTTGTAAATGAGTCTTCGAGGCTCAATTTGATTTATCTGTTTAAATAAAGGTTGAATGAATGTTAAAATAAACTTATTTATTATATTATTTTACATTATTTATTATATTCACTCATTCATTCAACCTTTATTTAGTCAGGTAAATCTTATTGAGCTTCGAGGGCTCATTTACGAAAGCGACCTGCTACAAACTAAAGAATGATGAACAGCAATGGTACAAGTACATTAAACAATAGACAAAAGAAAAAGTAGCAAAAACTAGCAAACATTATAAGGTAGATGTACAAAATCAAAAACAGGAACAAATCAGCATTGGTTTTTGCCAGGATTCCAACAGATTCTGAAAATCATTTAGAGAGGTCAGGGCCGAGAGCTTCAGATCTTTTTGTAAGATATTCCATGAAGCAGGAGCAGAGTAGGAGAAGGCCCTTTTTCCAAGTTCAGTCCTCACTGACGGAACACTGCAGGTAATCATGTCCTGAGAGCGCACACTGTAGCTGCACTCACGCAAAGACATGTAGGAGGAGATGTATGAGGGCAGCAGACCAAGAAGTGATTTAAAGATGAAAATGTACCAGTGGAAGAGTCTGCGTGAGGTTAATGATGTCCAGTTAACCAGTGAATACAGGGTGCAGTGGTGGGTACGATAATCACAACCAGTTATGAATCTTAGTGCACCATGATAGACAACATCCAACATCCGCAGGGTGCTTGTAGGAGCATTCATGTAGAGAATGTCACCGTAATCAATGGAGGGAAGGAAAGTCACAGATACAAGGCGTTTCCTAGCATTCAGTGTTAGACATGATTTATTTCTGAAAAAGAAACCCAGTTTAACTTTCAGTTTCTTCACTAGGTGTTCCACGTGGAGTTTAAAGCTCCACTGACATGTTCTTTTAACTTTTCAAAAAATGGCACAACATATATAAATATTAAGATAGACCTCTGACCGTTTTTGCTAAAATAATGTTCAATGAATGACATTTCCTCTCAAAATATTTTAAATTTAGCGCCGTTTTTTTAGACCATAAATCCGGATTTTCCGGTCACGTGTCAGCATTACCGTTCTGACGTCACGTCCGATACTGAACTCTGCTCAAACCGTACATTGAATGGACAAAAATATAAACGCATCCGTCGAATTTAGCCAATTAAAACTACATTTTAGCGATTTGGCTTCAGTTTGGGGAAAAAAAAGTTATTTTGAGTGATGCACAACGAACGCAAAGGTTTATATTCTCCGTTTTGCTTTTTTTTTTCAAGGGAGGTTTCACATTGAGCACCAGATGGCAGCAGAGCTATCGTGATAACTCTTACAGAAGCAACACGGAGAATATAAACCTTTGCGTTCGTTGTGCATCACTCAAAATAACTTTTTTTTCCCCAAACTGAAGCCAAATCGCTAAAATGTAGTTTTAATTGGCTAAATTCGACGGATGCGTTTATATTTTTGTCCATTCAATGTACGGTTTGAGCAGAGTTCAGTATCGGACGTGACGTCAGAACGGTAATGCTGACACGTGACCGGAAAATCCGGATTTATGGTCTAAAAAAACGGCGCTAAATTTAAAATATTTTGAGAGGAAATGTCATTCATTGAACATTATTTTAGCAAAAACGGTCAGAGGTCTATCTTAATATTTATATATGTTGTGCCATTTTTTGAAAAGTTAAAAGAACATGTCAGTGGAGCTTTAAAAGAGAGATGTGAATCGACCAGGATACCCAAATATTTATATGAGTCAACAAACTCAATAGGGACACCTATATATAATTTATTATACATTATAATATTATTGAATTTATTATAATTTCTTTTTAATTTAAATTTTATTTTACAAATCAGTTAAAATAAACATATTTATTATACTATGTATTTATTATATATTATTATTAGTGAATTTATTATAGTTGATTTTTTATTTTATTTTTTAATTCAGTTTAATTTAACACATCAGTTAAAATAAACTTACCATGCTCCTTTCAGCAAAAAATGCACTACACAGTTGCTCCCTGCTTCATCTGAGCTGAATGTGAAAGTGAAACTTAAAGTGCATGACCATGACTTGAAAGCCATCTGCCTGCACCCTCTGCTGGATACATTGTACAATTACACCTTTTGCCAGTCAGGACACAGCTTGTTCCCAGTGTTTATATCAGTTCATAATGGGACAATTGTCACAGATACCAATGTGTCCCCTAACGCCTTTATCAACCTAAAATATCAGCCCTACAGATATATTGGTGGGGCTGTAGTTGAGAGTCATCCTTAACACTGAGCCTGACCACTCGTGATATTGCGTGAGATTGTACAAATATTATTTTCAAGGTTTGACCGAAATAGCAACAACTTTGCCATTTCTCAAAATGAGAATGTCCTAACTGAGCACTCTTCCTGTTCCTTTAAGAAATGCTAGGATTTTAATTTGTGGCCTATCTTATATACAGCACACCACAGCTACAGACCACAAGCTCTTATTTTTGAATCTCTGGACTGCTGGGTCTTATTTACTCATTTCCACTTTAACCAGAACATTTTCCATGATATAAGCCACATCAAAAGAGAACATGTTTCTGTCATAAACAAGATGCAGTCAGAAAGTTTAGACTGTACCGTATGTCTTTCAACTTCCAGCTCTGTTTCAGGATGTTACAGTAGAACTAAGCTCTGATCCACCACCCCGTGCAGTTCAAAGAGAATGACGAGCAGGCTTGTTTCTCTGATCTGACGTGCCTTTTCAGTTCACTCAGCTCTTCTGTTTGGTCTCTGGGTCATAGTTGTACTCCTAATTTGGTATTCAAAGACTGAAACCACCGTTGCATCACTCGGTACGCTGGCGATGAAGAGCAGGTTTACCAACCAGAGTCGACCTTTGTTCTGTTCCTGACTCTGATCAGATTCAGGTTTGGAGACGTCGAGGCTGAATTCAGATGTTGCTTGGTGTTTCTAAGAAGTTGGAAGTTTAAAATTTATGCTGCTTTGCTCCAGTTTTATTTTCTTTAAAGCTCTGTCATAGCATCCATATCATAATTTAACCAACTTCTCTTATTTTGAGATCCCTGTTACCACCTCTGTGACCTCACTGCTCCATTTTCTTCTTGCAGCAGCAAAAAAAAACCCTTGGAATCCAGTGATGTATTTAGTTTGGTCATGCTTGCTGTGCTCATGAGAACATAATTTGCTGTCAGTCTGCTTCGTTTATTCAAATTTTGTTATTTGTTCCAAACAGAACCTTGACGTGCCTTTTCACATTATTTTTCCCATTACTTTAAAACTCGAATCCTGAAGGCAAATAAGTAATCATATCTGTGAAATTATGTTTAGTAGACTCTTAATGGCCTTCTTTGTTCCCAGGTGTAAATGCATGAGTCATTAATTTTTTCTAAGTAGCGTGACGGAACAGAAAAGGAAGCACATTTATGCTGTTTTAATGGAAGTTTAAATCTCCAGCTCTCTTTGTTGTTGTCTCCATAGCGGCTGTCCCCCTGGGTGGGCTTGAGGAAGATCAATGTGTCATACTGGGGTTGGGAGGACATGACTCCCTTCACAAACAGCAGCTTGCACTGGTTGCCTGGGGAGCCCAGTGACTCTGGTTTCTGTGCCTATTTGGAGGAGCCTCAGGCGTCAGGCCTTAAGGCCAATCCGTGCACTGCAACTGCTGATGGGCTCATCTGCGAGAAAGCTACAGGTGAAAAACACGCACAACTTTTTCCCATTAGCTAAAATACGTTCAAATACGTTTTTATTTGAGGTCCTGTTATTTTCTGTTTATTTGCAGGAAACCCTAATCAGAGTACCCGTTCATCTTGCAAGAAGCCCTGCTCGCTGCACGTGAACTGTGCCAACTGCACGAGCCAGGCCATGGAGTGCATGTGGTGCGGCAGCACGCAGCGCTGCGTGGACTCCACCACGTACGTTATCTCCTTCCCCTATGGCCAGTGTCTGGAGTGGCAGACTGCGGACTGTGTGGGTAAGTGTGTTTCACTGCGCCTAATCCAGACAAGTTGTCGTGTAAGTCCATAGTTTGGCATTAAGGGGCCAGACAATAAGCTCCGCTAGATTGGCTTCTGTAAGCAGTCGATATTCATCATGGAGAGAAAAGAGGTCGGGGAAAGAAAACGGCTTAAAGGGGAAGGTGTTTGCTTCACAGGGAGAATCGTATTAGTTTCCAGTGATTGACTTTGGAAGCTACTATTGGCTTTTAATGGCCAATTACTTTTGCATATAATCTGATGTGTAGCTGCTGCTTTCCATGCTGACTGAGCTAAAGATGGACCCACTCCCATTAGATCCTTTTAAGTAGCCTTGGACTAAGAAAAGAGACTGGAGTTGAATAAAAATAAAGGGTATTGCCACACTGTAAAATCAGAGTTTTTAATTAGCTCTCTGTGCTAATATGATTATTTTTATCACCTTGTTCTGAAAGGTGAAAGCTGGGCAATGATTTTATTTGCTTGTTTGTGTTTCTGTTTAACAAACCATCTCTTTAAACGTGCAGAAAATAATCGTTGTATGTACTGTACAACTACATTTACATTATATTTGGAGTCAACCCCCAACAGACTATTAAACAACTCTAAATTACTGGGACTGTTTTACAGATACTGAGCTAGTATTTGGTGTTGTAGTACAAACCGGATTCCAAAAAAGTTGTGACACTAAACAAATTGTGAATAGAAACGGAATGCAAAGATGTGGAGATGGCAAATGTCAATATTTTATTCGTAATAGAACATGGATGACAGATCAAAAGTTCAATCTGAGTAAATGTAACATTTTAAAGGAAAAATATGTTGATTCAAAATTTCACAGTGTCAACAAATCCCAAAAAAGTTGGGACAAGTAGCAATAAGTGGCTGGAAAAAGGAAATTGAGCATATAACGAACAGCTGGAAGACCAATTAACACTAATTAGGTCAATTGACAACATGATTGGGTATAAAAAGAGCTTCTCAGAGTGTCAGTGTCTCTCAGAAGCCAAGATGGTAAGAGGATCACCAATTCCACCATTGTTGCGCAGAAAGATAGTGCAGCAATACCAGAATGGTGTTACCCAGCGTAAAATAGCAAAGACTTTTAAGTTATCATCATCAACCGTGCATAACATCATCAAAAGATTCAGAGAATCTGGAACAATCGCTGTGCGTAAGGGTCAAGGCTGTAAAACTCTACTGGATGCTCGTGATCTCCGGGCCCTTAAACGTCACTGCACCTCAAACAGGAATGCCACTGTCAAGGAAATAACAGAATGGGCTCAGGAATACTTCCAGAAAGCATTGTCAGTGAACACAATCCACCGTGCCATCCGCCGTTGCCAGCTGAAACTCTACAGTGCAAAGAGGAAGCCATTTCTAAGCAAGCTCCACAAGCTCAGACGTTTGCACTGGGCCAGGGGTCATTTAAAATGGAGTGTGGCAAAATGGAAGACTGTTCTGTGTCAGATGAGTCACGATTTGAAGTTCTTTATGGAACACTGGGACGCCATGTCATCCGGACCAGAGAGGACAAGGATAGCCCAAGTTGTTATCAACGCTCCGTTCAGAAGCCTGCATCACTGATGGTATGGGGTTGCATGAGCGCTTGTGGCATGGGCAGCTTGCATGTCTGGAAAGGCACCATTAATGCAGAGAACTATGTTCAGGTTCTAGAACAACATATGCTCCATCTAGACGTCATCTCTTTCAGGGAAGACCCTGCATTTTTCAACAAGATAATGCCAGACCACATTCTGCAGCAATCACAACATCATGGCTACGTAGGAGAAGGATCCGGTACTGAAATGTCCAGCCTGCAGTCCAGATCTTTCACCTATAGAGAACATTTGGTGCATCATAAAGAGGAAGGTGCGACAAAGAAGGCCCAAGACGATTGAACAGTTAGAGGCCTGTATTAGACATGAATGGGAGAGCATTCCTATTTCTAAACTTGAGAAACTTATCTGTGATTTGTGTTCTATTCTGAATAAAATATTAGATGTTGGCGCCTCCTCATCATTGAATTCATTTTTTTTCCCCCACAATTTGTTTAGTGTCTCAACTTTTTTGGAATCCGGTTTGTAGCTAAGACCGATCTACAACACATTTTCTGAGCTCTAACAGTATGCAAGAGATCTGTCTAAAATCTTCCAGTTATGGTAAATGGTAAATGGAGCTTATTTATATAGCGCCTTCCAGCCCCCTCTGAGGAGCCCCAAAGCGCTTTACAATACGAGCCATCTACCCATTCATACACACATTCATACACCGTTAGTGGTAGCCTGCCTTGTAGGGCGCTATCCAGACCTACCGGGAGCAACTCGGGGTTAAGTGTCTTGCCCAGGGACACAACGACACATGGTGGGCGGATGCGGGACTCGAACCTCCGACCTTCCGATTGGGGGTCGACTGCTATTACCACTGTGCCACTGCCGTTATCTATAGTGTTTGCAGCCAACTTTGTCTGTAAGCAAATATCTCAAACCAGTAGATGTATTTTAATACAGCTTTCAGAAATTGTATGAATACCTCTACAATATACTATTTTACATATATCAGAGTCAGAGTTTCTTTATTGTCATTCGCACCACATGTGGTACATGTGGTGGAATGAGATTATGTACACAGGGTCCCAGTTACATCCAGCAATAAAATGTAAAAGAAAAAAAGCAATATGAACTAAGAAAAACATCAACTAAAAATACGCTTAGCACTAATAGCATAAAAACAGTAAAAACAATATTCCAATACTAACATAAAAACAGTAAAAACAATATTCCAATACTAACATTATGCGATTATTAGTTAATATTAGCCAATAGTGATTATTATTTTTATATAGTAGCAGTAGCCTAGAGCCATTATTAATACATATGCTAACTGTGCTGTCTCGCAGTTTTGAACTGCATTAGCATGATTTAATGAAAACTGGCTACATCTTCGGCACGTCTCCACATACGGTTGTGGACCATATGTGTTCAACAAATGATAAGCCTCAAATAAGTTTCAAATATTTAGAAAAAACTAAAATATTGTACATTTGTGCTTTTACCCTTGTTGTCAATGGCTCATTAAAGTGTTGCATAATATAAAAAATACAGTATATATTTGCATTCTGAAAACTTTTCCATTCCTATGATCTATTCTTTTGACATTATGGGTATTTCAGTTGTGTTTACATTTCATACCCAGCATGCAGATTTATGCCTATGCTCTGCACCTTGTTTCCTGTTTTGTTTTTCCCCAGGGCAACGTTACAGTGCCTCACGCAGGCCTGGCAAAGAAACTACAGCCTTATGGGTCATTTTTATTTTAGTCGATTAAGACAATTCTAGAATCCATGTCATGTTTACAAGTATATTCTTTAGAAACAAATCAAACGATTGTTTTGGAAAAATTGCATTTCATGACGAGCAAGTCTGTAGTTTGGCACTATTATTTTGGAATCTGTAAATCTCAATCAAACAATACAGTATCTTTGGCCTCCCTGTTAGCAGAAAACTTTCACCCTGCATCTGTTAGAGAAGCTGATGAGCTCTGAGCCATATGCTTCTTAATGACTGGACAGTATGGGCGCATTTCTTAAATCACACCGCCATGCTTTACTCAGTGGTGCTTAAAAAATCTTGATCATACCATTAAGTATTCAAATCTTCAAACACATTCATTCCTCAGCATATATAAATAGCAAAGATTACAAATAGCAAAGATTACACAAAGCCCACATAGAAGAACAGAGTAAATATAAAAGCAGTGATCGGTATCGTACTGGACACATAGTGAGGAGAAACAGTTTTTTCAGGACCCTGCAGTAAGTCGATTGGGGAGCTCCTTCACCTGAAGGTCGTTGGAGTTGTTCGGCTCGGTGCTGCCGCGTGATGTATGAATTATTCCCACAGTTGTGTCACATTGAGAAAACATCTCTGATCAGTTTAGCGAGTAACAAATTTAGCGAGCCCAAGAGTGCTGTCTCAAATTCATTTGTGCCTGCTGCTGTTGGGCAGTGCGGAGATTCTGCTCACCGTGGATATTTGTCTTGAGGAATTAGTCTCTCCCGGCGTGAAGGGCGAGGAAGGTTGTTCTGAAAATTCGCTTTGTGTTTTTTTTTTTTCTCTTGTTGTCTGTGTGGGAAAACCGATAGAACAAGCCCAAGTCTTCCATATATATATATTTTAATCAATTTCTTCCTTAATTTAAGTGGCATTAAATGTCAGTTCACCTGTTAGCTGGCTTAAAAGTTTATTTGATATTTAGGTGGCAAAAGGTTCAGTTTACAGCCTTCATTTAGACAAGCTATCATTGGTTAGATGATACCAGATACTTCAGAGTCAACCTTTCCATTCAGGACTTACTAGCTGATCCACCCCAATATCTTTTCACTTTCCTTGTATTGACCTTCTCTCAGAAACCGGATGATTTTTGCTTCATTTTGATGGGTCAGAAAAACACTCCCCCCTCTCCCAAGCTGTGTTCAGACATAATTTCAAACATGAAAAACTGATGTGACTACTTTAACTCAAAATATTTTTCTCCCCTGAATTCAGTTTTCCAGCGAAACTGACAAAAGATTCAATGATTTTTATGATTAAATGTTTTCCAGTCATTCTGTTTAAATGCAGAACAATATTTTATATCGGCATAAGGATTGCATGAAGCAAGTGCAATCTATATACTGTAAATGAAAGATTATAGGATCTATTAAAACCTTTTGATTGATCATTTGGATTTAACTACAATTAGGGCTGAACAATTAATTGCATTTGCAATAATATCGCAATATGATAAAATGAGATTTTCTAATTGCGAAGGCTGCAATTTGACTGGTCACGTGACACAAATCTTTATCAACACTTAAAAAAAAACACCACAAAGACATTTACGATGGTTGCATGGCTAGAATGACAACAACCAGTTCTTCAACTTCAAGTAAGCAAAGTATCAGCCGACAGGGATCACTGACCGAACTGTTTGAACTCCAAACAGTATTTTTTTATATCTAATTTTTTACATTTATTTATTACAGGGTATCTGCGGGGTTGTAAAAGGTATTAAAAGGTAGTAAATGAAATTAACACAAATTAAGGCCATTAAAAAGTATTAAAAAGTAATAAACGTCATCTGACGAGGTATTAAATTTTTTTTAAACCTACACAACTATATTTTTCTTGTTCTGTCGTCTAAAAAAAGGTCTGTGAATTTATTTATCTTTTCTAATTTTATGTTCCAAGTAGGACCTTAGCTAAAACAAAGACGTCATATCGTCAGTCAGTGTGCGCGCGCACCTACAGCTGGCCGAGGCTCAGGCTGATCATGTCTGTAAAAAGAAACAGGAAAGAGGAGTGCGACTTTATCTTCCGACATTTAACAAGAAATTTACCTAAACAATTGTTTGTTAGCTCGAAATTATAGCAAAAGGGGTGTCTCAGTCTAACGTTTTCTTAATAAAAGTACTTTAATGGTTAAATCGGCTTTATTAAAAAAAAAAAAGTGTCGCTGCCTCAGTGCCTGTGTGCTCCGTGATCGCTCAGCGGTGAAAACAGGAAAAGGGAGCGCGGCTCGTTTCGCCGTCATTTAACAAGAAAAATACCTAAACAATTCTTTGTTAGCTCAAAATTATAGCAGAGGTGTTTTTCTGTCTGTCATTTTCTTAGTAAATGCACTTTAATGGTCAAATTAGCTGCATTTCGCCACCGTGGTGCAGCTTGCTGCTGGATTGAAGCAGTGAGCAGAGAGGTGGGGAGAGTATGGCAGGCCGATTGAGTCATTAATAGCTAGTGAAGATTCTCAGTCATCCAGGACATGGTGAATTCTAAAAAATGCAATAAAAAAACAATAAAGTATAGTATAATAGTATAATAAATAGTATAATTAATAAAGTCCAGTTGTTTTTGTCTTGAACTTTTTTAAATTTGTCATTATAGGCACGTTTTCCTATTACATGATACAACAGCAAGCCATACAATTACTACAATAGATATCATGAACTGTTTTTTTTTTTTTTCAGTCAGAATGAATGAAACGGCCATATTTCAGTGTTATGGTTTATAAATATGGGAAAAAAAATCTATAAATATGTCACTTCGTCTTATAAGTTGCAAGGCATGTAAATTATGCAAAAACTGCAACTTACAGGATGAAAAATACAGTAGTTATTATTTTCTATCTCTCTTTTTGAATTATGCATGTGTTCAGTGTTGAATTATTTTAACTAAACTGTTCTGTTTTCAAGTTTACAGTTTTTGTTTGCCATTAGAGATATGTTATGTGTGGGAACAATTAAACTTTTTCTCTTGGGTTAGATTTAAATAAGGCCACGGCACACCTTGGGGTGTCTATGAGTGCACATCTATTTTCCCCAGCTCCCCGGGTGACTACGGCTGCTCACTGCACCACCTGGTGGTGGTTGGGTTAAATGCAGAGGCCAATTTCGTCTGTCAAGTATGGGAAACATTAGCCTGGTTTAAACCAGACCCTTGTCCTTCACTTCGCTTCGGGAAATGAGAATTGAGCGGAGCTGTGCAGGAAGGCGAGGGCCAGGCTAGGGAAACATACACAGATGACAAAAATGTGACATTTATTTATTTATTTATTTATTTAAATAACAAGTAGGTCAGTGCTTTTAAATAAATAAAATAAATAAATAAATATCACATTTTTGTCATCTGTGTATGTTTCCCATACTTGACAGACGAAATTGGCCTCTGCATTTAACCCAACCACCACCAGGTGGTGCAGTGAGCAGCCGTAGTCAGCGCCTGGGGAGCTGGGGAAAATAGATGTGCACTCATAGACACCCCAAGGTGTGCCGTGGCCGGGGTTCGAACCTGGGTCCTTTGGATCCCAAGTCTGATTCCCTAGCCACTACACCATCTTATTGAGGCAAGAAGCAAATTGATGTATCCAGTAATTGTTATAAAACTACATTTACTACCAAAGTTTAGGAAGAAAATGACAGTAATCTACCACTTTACAATTAGTTGCTCTAAACTGAAGTACAACAGGTTGCCGCTACGGTTACAGCTCGGTGCCGTGATGGTATTAAAAAAATATTTTGATGGTATTAAAAAGGTATTAAAAGGTATTAAATTCAACTCTGGAATTTCTGCATATACCCTGTATTAACTGTCATGTGAAGTTCAGACAGTAGTTAGGAAGTTCACTTAACATGTTTACTATTATGTTTATGAAACAAGAAAAACTAGAAATGGTGAAAAGAAAAGGCATAGATTTGTTTGCTTTATTGTAATCTCTGCTTTAAATAAATCTGACATTGTTTATTATAAAACAGATTGATTTATTGCTTCTGTTTGTTGAAAAATACCTGAGAAGATATTTTTAAAATAATCGCGTTTTCAATCGCAATTGCAATTTATAGAAAAAAAATTGCAATTACCGGTAGATTATTTTCCAAAATCGTTCAGCCCTAACTACAATACTAACAAAACTGGATTTTAGTTATTAAATTAAACATGGCAACAAGTGACTCGTGTTTTATTGTTAATGAACATATCCATCATCTTCCTCTTTTAAACATCTGCAGCTTGTGCATGATATTTAGCAAGATAAAGCTGTTTTGTTTGGAGTTTGTGAAACATTTAGCAAACAGATTATCTTAATGCAACCACAGTTTACATTCCAGCAAAGCTCAGATCATCTGGACTTTTTTTTTTTGGAGACGTTTTGTCCTTCCTCCAAAGGACTTCATCATTCCGAGGAGCCACAATAAACTCAGTCCTTCAAGCAGCACACTCGCATAGTGGATCAGCCGGTTTGCTGATGATAAGGTGGTTTCTGGGGCCTGCCTTCTCCCCTATCGACTCCTCCCAGGCAGCCATAGCCAAAGTGGTTGAAAACATCAAAGTTCATGCTCAATAATCCAGGTAGAAAATCCAACAAATTTAAGTCAGGTCACCTGTATGTTTTTATTTAAAAATTTTAATATGTTTCGTCCTTCATCCAAAGGACAAATGAAGGACGAAACATCTCAACAACGACAACAACAAC